>JASAND010012389.1:0-41111 GCA_030248195.1 Trissonchulus latispiculum
TTTTACATGGACATGAAAATTTACACAAGAATGCAGTAGCAAGTACTGCTATAACCAATATTGCAAACAGCAGCTTGTTCATTGTTATTTCTGAAAGACAAGTTATTGTCTTAAATAGTTATTGCGTAGTCATTGATTGAGTAATCATTGCAATAATTGATTGCGTAATCATTGCCATCATTGATTGCGTAATCATTGCAATCATGACGTCATTGGAATGACGTCACTGAGAATATCAAAGTATAAAAGACGGTAAGTAAACTATTATTGCTCATTTTAGAATAATGTCTGACGACTTGAATCAGTTAGCTGCTGTGGCTCAAGATGTCTTGGATCATCAATGTGGCACGTGCGGTAAATCATTTAAGAAGAAGTTCCTGTTGAGGCGTCATGAGCGAACGGTGCATACCGAGCGTAATTGGCCCTGTCATCAGTGTGGACAGTCTTTCTCCAGAAAAGACAGTTTGCAGCGACATTTGAGAATTTGTGTAAGAAAAAGAAGCAAGCAAGAAGATGCTTTGACTTCCAAGAAAGTCCACTTGGATGCACAGGCTCTAACTGAATCTGACAAAGAGTTATTAGATTAGTATTGGATCACCAGCGTGACAGCTGTGGTAAATCATTCAAGAAGAAATCTGATTTGAAGCGTCATCAGCGAACGGTGCATGCCGGACGTACATGGCCTTGTCATCAATGTGGCAAATGTTTCTCCAGGAAGGACAGCTTGGAGAGGCATTTGAGGATTTGTGGGAGAAAAAGACGTACTCAGTAAGACACTGGAACTTCTAAGAAGCCTCATCTGGATCTTCAGGCTCTAACTGAATCGGGTGAGGAGTTGCTGGACATGCCGATGCCTGTGATCGAACCTGTTCAACAACTGACTGAATCAGATGAAGAATTATTGGAGATGCCCATGCCAGAACCTCTGCAATCAGGGTATGATATTAATCCTACCCAAGAGGCATTCTACGGTTGGTTGCGGGGTTATCGAGTGGTGCCAAGGGACTTTGTTGGGATCTGGATGTTTTCCTTTGCGAGGTTCGGGAACAACTGGTTGGACTTTTGAATCGGGAAAGGGAAGACTTGGTGGGTCTCAAATTTTGGTTAGGTGTGAGGGTCGTTTACGACGGGCTACGGATCATCTGGAGGTGATGGAGGCACACTTTTGCTGCAAAGCAAAAGATGTACAGCTGGGTTCTCCTGTGGGAGAAGAGGTTAGCCATGGTGAAGAGGAAATTAAGAAGCATTTGGAGAGCTTCCTCAAGATGGGATCCAATTGGGTAGTTGACCAGGTCCTTCACATGGATGTACAGGTGGCCCGCCATCGTCCTCTTGCTGGTTCCTCCTACAAACCTCTACCCCGTTGAATTCAGACGAAGAAAGCTGTTGTGAATGTACAAAACAACGACAATTTGTGCTTCCTTTGGTGTGTCTTGGCAGCTACACATTCCGTTATTCAAAATCCTGAAAGGGTTTCTAAATATGACGAGTTCCTACATACACTCGTCACTACTGGACTGGAGATGCCAATGAAACTGAAAGATGTTCATAAATTTGAACGTCTTAATAACATTAGCATCAACGTATTTGGAGTGGAAGAAAATTCATTTCTTCCTCTCTATCTTTCTAAGAACAATTATGACAAGCACATCGATTTGATGCTGCATGATGGCCATTACTCATGGATCAAGGATCTTGATCGCCTACTGAGTGATCAAAGAAATCACAAAACAAAGACATATTTCTGTCGTCGGTGTCTTCTACCTCAGCACAGTTCACAGAAGCTGAAGGATCACGTGGCGAGATGTATATTGAATGAACCAAGCAAGGTGGTCATGCCAGAAGAAGACCCTTTGCGGTTTAAGAACTATCATCGACGTCTTCGAAGTCCCGTTGTTGTTTATGCGGATTTTTAATGTCTTACGGAGAGACTTGACACTTGTCAACCATGTCCATCAAATTCATCCACAACTACTTATCAGCGACATACCCCGTGTGGATTTGGACTGATTGTCATCAACCAATGTTGTGGAGAGTCCACAAAAGATATTGGGAGACCATCTGTCTATCGTGGACAGGATTGTGTATCCAAATTTCTTGATGAGATTATTGACATTGCAGAAGATCACAACAGTGCGTTAACAGATCCTGTTCCTTTATCGCTGACTGAAGTGGAGGAAAGTAGTTTTCGTAATACCAAGGATTGTCATCTTTGCGGAAAAGTCCTTGAATGGGATAGGGTCAGAGATCATTGTCATCTTTGTGGAACTTTTCGAGGTGCTACTCACAACAGGTGTAACCAACAACATCGTCTAAACAGAGATATCACTGTTGTTTTCCATAACCTCAGACGATATGATGCCCATCTTATCATGCAGGAAATCGGCAAGGTCTCAAAATACAGAAAACTGAAAATGAACGCTGTAGCCAAAGGAATGGAAGACTATCTCAGCTTTTCCTTGAAGAAGATGTCTGCGAAAAAAGGAGACGATAGCGACGATGAGTCAGAGGAAGAGAAACTGATTGGTGGATATGGTCGGGAGCCTGCTTCTTGGAGGATTCGGTTCATAGACAGTTGTCAGTTCCTCATGGCTTCATTGGATACCTTGGTGAGTAACCTTCAGGACGCCCAACTGAAAATACTGGCCTCAAACTTTCCTGATCCTTCCAAGCGGTCCTTATTAACGCGCAAAGGAGTGTATCCATATGACTATATGGACTGCTGGCTGCGATTTGATGAAACTGGACTCCCACCCAAGGACGCATTCCACAGTCGTCTAACAGATCAGGACATTTCTGGTGTTGACTATGAACATGCCGTTAAGGTGTGGCAAAGCTTTAATTTACAAACACTTGGTGGATATCATGATTTGTATTTGTTAAATGATGTATTACTACTGGCTGATGTGTTTGAGAACTTTAGAGCCTTTTGTCTTATGAGCCATTATGACTTGGATCCTATCCATTACATTACATTACCTAGTTTTGGATGGGATGCTTGTCTTAAACTGACAGACATCAAGCTGGAGCTTCTCAAAGACAACAATCAGTACATGTTTTTTGAACAGGATATTCGTGGAGGTGTTGCAATGATTTCTCATCGTTATGCCAAAGCGAATAACCCATATTTGGATGTATATAATAGTTCATTACCAACAACGTATATCTTATATCTGGATGCTAACAATTTATATGGGTGGGTTATGAGTCAAAAACAGCCTTGTGCAAACTTTCATTGGCTTTCACAATCGGAAATTGAGAAAATTGAGTGGTCTACAGTTGATGTGAACGGGGAGGAGGGAAATGTTTTAGAAGTTGATCTGGGGTATCCAAAAGATCTCCACCAACTGCACAATGGTTATCCGCTTGCTCCTGAAAAATTGATGATCTCTGATGTTACGTTGTCACAATACTGTAAACAGCTGAAAGCAGATCTCAATGTAGCTGATTCAAAGGTGCACAAGCTCGTGCCCAATTTTTACAATAAACAAAAATATATTATCCATTTTCGTAACCTAAAACTCTATCTATCATTGGGCCTAAAAGTGCATCGTGCCCTTGCTTTTCGGCAATCTGCATGGATGCATAAATATATTAGCTTCAACACTGATATGGTTGCTGCTAAGGCTTAGGCTTAGGCTTAGGCCAAGGCTGCTAAGAATGATTTTGAAAAGAATTTGTATAAATTGTTAAATAACTCCATGTTTGGTAAAACTATGGAGAATGTACGCCAATATATAAATGTGGAACTTGTATGTGATCAGGCTCGATTCAGCAAATTGGTATCAAATCCTCGTTTTGAGCGGGCAACTGCTTTAAATGAGGACTTGGTAGCAGTCTGCATGAGTCGAGCGACGGTCGAGCTCAATAAGCCTATCTATGTTGGGTTTAGTGTGCTTGACCTGTCAAAGCTGCTCATGTATGATTTTCACTACAATTATATTGTTCCGAAATATAAAAATAAATATAAATTGCTGTTTACTGATACTGATAGTTTATGTTATTTTATTGAATGTAACGATGTATATAAAGATATGTCTATTGATGCAAATTTGTTTGACTTTAGTGACTACCCTTTTTTCCTTTTTTGTTTTCCACAACCAATAAAAAGGTAATGGGGAAAATGAAGGATGAGACGAATGGTAGTCCTATATCTGAGTTTTGTGGTTTGCGGGCTAAAATGTACAGTATTTTGTGTGGCGGGGAGGCTAAAAAGAGGGCAAAGGGGGTTAAAAAGTACGTTGTGAAAAGGTATCTTAGTCATACTGATTATGTTGAAACACTGTTTGATAAATCTCTTCGCCGAAATGTAATGAATATGATTAGAAGCGATAAGCACCAACTATTCACCTTGACTTCAAATAAAATTAGCTTATCAGCTTTTGATGATAAGCGTTACATTTTGGACGATGGGATTAGTAGCTTGTCGTATGGTCATTGTGATATTGTTTAGTTTGTTGTCAATAAAGAAACAGAGTTTTGTCTTTTTATAGAATAGGACAAGTATAACATAACAAAACACAGTACAACCAATATAGTCAATATAAATATTCACTGTCCTGTTGTTCATTCAAGAATGAGAGTAGCAATTGATGAGCAGAGCAGTATTTAGCTCCATCTCTCAGGTCTGGACAGTAACTATTGCTTTCGTCACATCTTGTATCTTGGAATCTCCAAGGTACTTGCCTCATCTATCATGAACAAAAATGAAGGCATTAGCTATGATCGCAAACTTACCTCAGTGGTGTTGCATGTGTAGAAAAGTAAATTAACGATTGTAGTAGTGTGCTGATGTTGGAAAGAAGTCTAAGTTGCCACAAAATTTTTAATTAATTTAAATAGTGTAGTATATTAATGGGTGAGGAAGCGCCACCAGCGCCACTTGCGCCACTGCATCAGAACTCCCATTTTCATACTACTCACCTTATGATAATTTTGCAATGAATGAACCTGATCAGTCATTGCAGAGAGATGTTACTTGGAAGATTTACTCACGTCAAAAGAAACTTGAGACGCAGTGTCATAAAATATTCCAGTCCATGGACGCCGCCCGGTTGGAAGTTGTATTTGTTCTGGGACCCATGGACTGTGATGCCCGGAATCTTAAATAAAAAATAGATGAAAAATCCGGATTCTGGGGGGTGAGGAACCCCTCTGAGGGAGGGGGGTGCGGTCCAAGTCTGGGGGGGGGTGAATCCCCCCCAAGCACATGTATGGTCAGCAGTCAGTTGTTTATGTTTGTACAAAACAATCCACTTTTTGATGGATAAGGAAGTTGATAAGGGAAGCGGAGGCTCAGTTTAGTTTGTGTACTGGATCAACAAAAATCAGTTTGATGCTTTATAGTCATACATGCGCTTGGGGCTTGGGAGAGGGGTTAACAGATATTTCCGGTTTTCGGGCAAAAAAATTGGAAAAATCCGATTTTTGGCAACAGCCGGCCGCCGGTTCACCCCCTTCCCAAATTCCGTCTCCTACACTTGTCTGTTTATAGCCTTGTATGTAGCATACTGACTGCATAAGTATTGTATCACCTTTTGCTTATCCCAGTGACTTAGCACCCATGATAGTCGACCATTGGATTGCTGGATTAATCAAAATCATTAATTTTATCACACAATTTCATTCAATTAATTTGATAATTTGATTTAATCATAAGCTCGGATATCTAATTTACCATTATTGTTCTGATAGTTTGTTGCAGTGTTATTTTCCGCTAGATTCCAGGTGCATTAAATCTGGTAAAACATCACACTCCATGTGCTGAAAGTGAACAGGACACTCTGCATCTCCACTCTCCCAAATGTGACCCGGTTGAATCAAAGGAAGTTTATCGCTATAATTACGTCAGAGGCTACCAAGGATTACACCCTGAAGCTCAAACGTTTTAATTTTCTGAAATTTGTACCACCGACTGCAAATCTGTCGCTTTTCCTTTATCCGTTTAAGCATTTAATATCCGAGGCAAAGAAAATACGTCCAACAACACTACTAAAATGCTTGAATCACGGAAATTCGGATTTGTGTTTCAGTGAACGGCGAAATCGGACCAATTCGACTTGTTGGAACCGCAGCGCCAGTCAGCGGCGCAGAGGCGAATCAACTGGAAGCGGACGCTCTGACCTGGATCGACGCGAACCCCGTCGCTAGACTGACACTCCGCGATGAAGCGGATGGGCTGAGGAAGCACCACCTTCATGATGATCTGTTTTTGTACTCGTAAGTAACTACAGTACCGCTCAGGAATGATGCAGCATCTTTCGTATAGAGCCAGCCTAGCCAGCCTGATAACGTTCATTCCAGCCTTGGCAAGGGAAAAACATTTAATAAAGAAATTACTCATGCGCAGAGATTGAGATAAGATTTTTTCATGCGCAAAGACTGAAATGGAGTTATACTTAGCACGAACTGAAACCAGTCTTAACTCTAGAACTGGAACTGGAAGGGCTGGAACTTCAAATGTTACACTAGGACTGAAACGGTTTCAGTCTAGCTTTTCTAGTTTTAGTTTCTGTTTCAGTTTCAGTTTCAGTTCTAGAATAAAGCTAGTGTAATGTGGGTAATAACGTCCCCGTTATCACCCCCCTTCCAAGTCCTTTCCTAATTCCCACTTTCGCTGTTTTTCCTAAAACTCCCCCAAAATCCCCCAAATTCCCCATAAATATTGTATTTTTATAATTGTTGGGAAGTCCGATAATTATGTATTATTTTGTATGTAAATCCCTCCCCTAAATACTGTGCAGTGCTAACTTTATGCTCATCTTTCGAAAATTATCTAAAACCAGTTATTTCTGAGCGTAAATTTAACATTGCACTTATTTCCAATCCTTGTTGGCGTAGCGAAGATAGACCCTCCCGTTCGCAACGCATGACAAAATTCTCCTTGAATGATGACATCACCCTTTCGTCAGTTGGGAGTCAGTCAAGTTACGGAGTGGTCGCTTTTCTGAGATTGGGGCCCCACCCTCCTATATCCTACACCTAAAGAGTAAGTATTCAGTTTTTTGCTTTTTCCCTTTAAAAACCCTTTTTAACTTATTTCCTGATTCCTTCTTTGCTCTAACCCCCCTTCTTTACTTACTTTTCAATTTACTCCTAACTCTCCCCCTTTTTTCTTTCCGTCCTAACTAGCGGGGTTGCCCCCGTTCCCTCCCCCTGGGTCTAACTTCACCAGCTAACTCCCCTCCCCCAATTTTATTGTATTGTTCCATTGCCCGAATTGTTGCTGGTCCCCTCCCCTTTGTTTGTGCCTCCTTTTTGTGCCCTTTTTCTGTTATTGTGCGGGTAGCCCGCTTTACTTTGCCTGTCTTGTCTGGATATCGCCGGACGGACCTTCCTGTCATAACCTTGCCCTGTGTTGTACCAGTAAATCCGCCAGTTGTCTTTCGTCCATTTTATTTAATTATTTTTACTAAGCTTTAACTAATTTTGATCTCCTTTCTTAGCTAGGTAGAGCTCTGGGAGTAGCCCGGAGCTGACTTGTATCTGAGTGTAATTTGTGTGTGTGTTCCCCCGTTTTTGCTAGGCGCCCCGTTGGCGTCCCCCAAAAATTACCCGTCCCCCCCTTGGCGAGGCAAGTCGGTGGTAGAGAGCCGCCTGGACTAAATATCTCCACCCGCAGTAGTAGGTCAGCGTCCTTGCGCACAGTTCCACTTGTAAAATTTGGGGCGTGAGCTCAGTGGTTAAAATCCCTAGCTCCTCCATATTTTACACTAGTCTCAATCACTTTTTAGCTTCAGTTCACTTTGCAATACAGCTTCAGTTTCAGTTTCAGTTGGGGTTACTTTCAAAAGTATTTTCAGTTTCAGTTCCAACTACTGAAACTGAAACATAATATAGTCATTGAAATTCAATTCTGCATGCTTTCAGTTTCAGTGACTGAAACATTACCAGTCTCAACGAGCAGCTAGCAGCAAAATTCTTTACTCTTTTCAAGGAGTTAAACGAAAGTGGATGTACAAACGAGTAAATGTAATGTAATGTAACCTAATTTTAAATCTGCTCTGCTCTGCTTTTTTGATATGCCCTATGTTTGAGCTACCAATGTTAAAAAATTGCCAATTTTGAAGAAATCAGGAAAATAAAATTCTAAAATTATGTCTAATGAAATTCTGACTTTGTATGTCAAACGAAAATTCAACTTATATTGTTAAAAAGTTTAAATTCTGACTGATAACTTTTAACTTTTAACTAATAAGATTCTGACTAATGAAAGTAGTTGAAAGTATCGCTCACTTTAATATTATACTATATATATACATGTGTCAATAAAGAGTAAAGAGACTATCTGATTGTTTTAGAAGTGGTCATGGAAAATTTCAAAGAATAACACTGGGATTTACGGAAGCTATTACGGCCAGTTCAACTCTGGAGGAAGTTAGATCAAAGCTGAGCTACGTAGCACTAACAAGCATATACCCAGAAGGTTTTGAAGCACCAGGTTACTGGGAAATTACCATAAAAACACCTATATCTACAGTCAGAGAGGGAATTACGGTAAGATATTACAGGCTTATTTAGTTTTTACGGTCAAACCATGCGCTTGATTAGATTTGGTTGTGGCCATAAGTGTGGCGAGCTTTCAAATTTTTTGATTCAATGATACATGTAGTTTGTTTGAAACAATTTGAAAAAAATGAAAATATGAAAAACTAGCTGGGTAGGAGCGCCACCTCGGAATAAACTGAACTATGATTTCTTTTTCTAGGTCAACGAATTTACTGGTTCGCATATTAAGTTGATGGTGAAAACTGGGTGCTTTGCGATTCGCGGAAGACGAAACGATCAAATTTACTCCGCCGATATTGGGGCCCCTGAGGGTACCTCCTTTATGGCCCGAAACGATTTTCAAATCGAATTGGACATTGCCCTACCAATCAGTTTTGAGCACTGAAAATTCCAGGATCAAAATGAACCGTTCATTTCATCATTATCCATTTTTTAGTTATTATCCATCTATTTGGTTTTGTATTTTGCAAAGTGTCATCATTTATCAAGTTAAATCACTTATTGTGCTCAATGCACAAATTACTACAAACAACAATAATTTAGGTATATAATTCAATTCAAACTTATATATTAACTAACGCGACCTAAGTCTTGACCTTTACACGAAAGGTATTTGTGTTGTTGTGGCAAAGTTGGAAAATAGACAAAGTCCAGGATTAGGTTTTAGATTTCTCTAAGACGAAGGCCATAATCTCATAATAAACTAAACAAGAAACCCCTAACAAGGGGAATAATTCCGCATTACTGTGCAATGGTAGGTAAGTCAGACTAATGTTTCCACCATAAAGTATGAATTAAAATGTAAAGCTTAAACCTAATTCCAAGCCATATTTGTGAGTGTAACTTTGTATGCAGTGTATTACTATCACTATGCAAGATTTGTGCGTGACCCTTGAACAGGGTCATCGCGACTGTTCGAGTTCGCTCCCTCCCACTTCCCCCTCCCTAGGGGGGGGCGGGGGACAAAGCCCCCCTCCCTTTCCAAATCCTAAAAATGCAGTACTATACTTGCATGTATTTCCAGTTACCGGCCGAACATGGTGCCGGAGGGTCCCCGTCCAAGCTGGGCCGGCGAAAAGACCTACACCCTAATCAAATGTGAGTAATTCTGCCTGCCTGACAAAATGCTGCCTAGAAATTTGCCACTGTAGCATCTTAAGGCTTAATTTACTTGCACATTAGCATTAACAACAGAAATCGCAGAAATAAAGAGTTACATGTACAGTTAACAATATAACAAATGAAACAAAATAATTCTCCCAGCATTATTTATATACCAATCCAAAAACAAAACAAATAAAATGATCCCTATTACCGGAAATCTAATGCCGTACTCTCACCGAAAAGTACTAAATAATTTGCATATTAGGAAATAGAAAAATTACGTATATATATATATAGGGTAGCGAAATTTTGAAAGAAATGTAATTATTATAAAGATCATATGACCACTTGGCATTTGGCTCATCGCATCACATGGCTGTTTTTTTATCATCTTATTTATTAACGAAAGCGCAACTTATATACTGAAAGACGAAAAATTCAGTTTTTGAAAAGTTATCACATTTCCAAAATGGGCGTTCGCGTTGTTCGAGGCCAGAGAAAACCAAAATTTATAAAAAATTCAAACAGAGAAAACCAAAATTTATAAAAAATTCAAAAGTTGAAAAATAAATATTTTCAAAAAACAAAGAATCTTGTCTTATCCTATCTACCAACCAGGAAGAACCCAGAAATCAAAGCATATATCAACCAAATTGATGGACTAGCAGAAAGACAAAACATAAAAACAAAAATATGGATCAGAATCAACTCTGTAGTAACCTGTAATGTAACTCTGTAATACATGAGAAATTGACAGCAAGAAGAGGGGTAAGGTGGCACACACGTGGACACACTGGGCTCAAGTGTTGCATAATTGCACTATATTAGAAGAAGAGTAAACTACTAGAGGGCTTCTCCTCTTAGCACTGCCTAACAGTGCTCCGACCCCCGCCCCCAAACGGGGGAACGCTCGTGTATTGTGGTCGCAGCGCCGTTATGTAATGCCAAGAAGAGAAGCATACTCTTTTTCTTAAATATAATCTAATTAATTATGAACTCTTACTAGGCTAAATGGTTAGCGTTGTAGCACCCCCAGGTCCCCACCACTAAACTTTAGTCCAGGGATTATGCACTGAATTCCATTTTCATAGCGTTTTTTGAAGACCTTAGCACCAAAATTCAACTTTCAGTTGTGAAATATGTACCTGGAAAAATTACGAAGCCTTCCGTGGCAATTGCAAACCTCACATTTATACTCTCTCATCCACCTCCCGACACAGAGCAAGAAAACTAGAGCAAGCCAGCTGCCAAAAATTAATAACATTTATCATGTTTAATTGCAGTCTCAGTCAATAGTCTAAGATGAAGTATAGTTCAAGTAAATATGCACTTATACGAAAGTAACAAAAGCAAATTTCGTGACTAGTTGTAATTTCTCAAAACTCTGAACCCCTTGAGGAAGGAAGTATGTCGGTACATCGTATAGTGTATATTTTTGTGAAGCTCGCGAAGATTTTAGCAAAAGTCTTTTAAACTTTGCTTAAATCTTCGCGAAATTCCCTAAAATCTTGGCGAATTTTGCGAAGGCACCATATCTTGAGTCCAAATTAGATTTTAAGATATTTTTGGCAATTTTTGGTGGAAAAGGAGAAAAGCCCTCAAATTAGCTAGCGAACAATATTGCTAACTGCCACTACTTCTCTAAATTTACCGAAATTCCGCTTACTAGAGATGACGGCCCGGCCCACCTCCACTGGTTTGCGGGCCGGGTCGGGCCGGGCTGAGAAATTTTTTAACTGCGGGCCGGATCGACTTTAGAAAATTTTGTAAAATCACTAAAATTAAATACACATTTACACCGATTCTGTTTATTTTATAGCAAAACTTAACATTTCGTAGCATAATTTAGCCTCACTATCTTGCATTGAAGCCTTTGAAATAATATTGTTAGTAAAATTTTGGAATTTTTCTTTCGGCGGGTCGGGCCGAAAAGAATTCGGCCCGTGCTCAGTTCAGCCGCTTACCTCGCGAAGTTCGCGGAGTTTGCGAACATCGTTAAAAATTAACTTTGTTTTGAGCTTCGTACACTGTAGTTAAAGCGAGTTTTTGCAATTTTCGTAGGACAAGCATTAAAATACAACTGGTTAACTGTAGTATCGCAATATTGCTACTGAAATCTTGTAAAATGTTCACCTCACCCCAACGAAAAACCACCTAAACTTATTAATATCGTCAAAGTCCAATTATACAAAAATACACCATCAATACCCTACATAGTTATACATACTTTGGCAACCACAACCCAAATATTTATAACACAGATGCTCATAAACTGTATACACCTAATTTACACTTTACCTAAATTAAACGTAATGTAATGTCGGAAGCCGAAGTGAAAAGAACAAATTAGAAACCTGAACACTAAACTACACAGTATTTTTTACAGATTACCAATAAGTTAAATTAAATAGCCAATACATACATTCATAGGATACGTATAGCAAGAATGCAGAGCAAAACAACAAAATGAAAACTAAAACATCGGGAGAGCGAAAACGGGTGACATTCTCAATTAACAATCAGCAAAAAACCAGTGCCGGAACGGAGACAAAAAAATTATCCTACTACATAAATAATTAAATAAATGGAATTAGTTCTTCACCAGTACTGCTATTTTCTTTGCTGAAGGGCGTTGGCTAACCTAAAACAAATCGAAAAAACTTAAAAATGGCATCAACATGTAATTAACTAAAATACTTACGTACGCATTTGCCCTATAATTACAATATCGGTCTATAACATATATAAGGATAATTAATAGAAAACTTGCCTAGGCACCTGAGCTTTTCTAGGCGAAAAAGTGGATAATGGGAAGTGGGGAGGAGCACGGGGAACTCAAAACTTGGGCGGACCTAAAGTGATCTAAAAGTAGTCAGTAAAATTAAAATCAGCAAAGCAACACAGAATAGGCTTCAAAGTTCGCGCGAATAGGGCGGAAGGAGGGAATTCCCTATTCGGCGACAAAGCTGGTTTCTTTCATTTTAGTCGCTGAGTAGATTCCCTATTCGGCGCACAAAGCTGATTTCTTTCATTTTAGTCGCCGATTAGATTCCCTATTCTGCGCGCAAAGCTGGCTTCTGTCATTTTAGTCGCTGACAAACGGCATTTTTCCGCTTCAGCAGAATCTCAGTTGTAACCATGCACCGCGTAATTTAACATTCAAGTCTTTCCCTAATCTACCAAGTTGGTTGCCCGTCGAGGGCATTTTCCCCCTTAGTTTCGCTTATTTTTCCGCTGCAGAGGAAATCATGTCAGAGAAGTTGCATGTATACATAATGTAAACAAAGCTAGCTACCGTAAACAGGCTGGATGAAAACGTTCTAGTTTAACTGAATGTATTTGCTGAAGCGGGAAAATGCCTGTTAATAGCCTTTTCAGAACTTTATACACGGTGTGTCATCTTAGGCTGGAAGACCACCGTTAATAGCCTTTTCAGAACTTTATACACGGTGTGTCATCTTATGCTGGAAGACCACCGTTAATAGCCTTTTCAGAACTTTATATATACACGGTGTGTCATCTTAGGCTGGAAGACCACCGTTCATAGCCTTTTCAGAACTTTATACACGGTGTGTCATCTTAGGCTGGAAGACCACCGCTCATAGCCTTTTCAGAACTTAATACACGGTGCGTCATCTTAGGCTCGAAGGCCACTGTTCATGGGCTCTTCAGAATTTTATACACGGTGCGCTATCTTAGGCTGGAAGGCCACTGTTCATGGCCTTTTCAGAACTTTTTACACGGTGCGTTATCTTAGGCAAGAAGGTTATTTTAAAAACCAACCAGCACAGTAACCTTGGATATGCAGTTACAAGCTGCTCTGCTCATTTAGGGCTTTCATTTAAAACCAAATTTGACAACTTTTGGAAATTTTGAATTTTCACCAAGACCTCTTGCCAGGGCGCCACAGGTCGCTAGGGACACTTCAGAGAAGTGCTCCAATGACAAAAATTGTTCACCTCCCAAAGGGCTGTCATTTGATACCAAATTTGCCAACTTTTCGAAAAATCGATTTTTGACCGGTCCTCACCCCTGAGCTCGCTAGGGACACTTTAGAGGGGTCCTCCAATGAGAAAAAATGTTCGCCTCACCATGGGCTTTCATTTGACACCAAACTTGAAAACCTTTCAAAAAATTGATTTTGGACCGGTCCGGACCCTGGTCAGGGCGCCACAGGCCGCTGGGACCAGTTCGGAGAGGCTCTCCAATGAGAAAAATGTTCGCCTCACCAAGGGCTTTCATTTGATACCAAACTTGAAAAGTTTTCAAAAAATCGATTTTGGACCGGTCCGGACCCTGGTCAGGGCGCCACAGGCCGCTGGGTCCACTTTGGAGGGGTCCTCCAATGACAAAAAATGTTCGCCTTGCCAAGGGCTCTCATTTGATACCAAACTTGGCAACTTTTGGAAAAATCGATTTTTGACCATTTTGGACCGGTCCGGACCCTGGTCAGGGCGCCACAGACCGCTGGGGCCACTTTGGATGGGTCCTCCAATGACAAAAAATGTTCGCCTCACCAAGGGCTTTCATCTGATACCAAACTTGGCCACTTTTGGAAAAATCGATTTTTGGCCATTTTTGACCTCATCCACGGTCCGGAGTCCGGACCCATGGCCAGGGCGCCACAGAGGTCCGGCCGATACCTACTATAGCCTATGTTGTAGTGCTCCCGCAGCCCACCCCAACGCCCAATATGATAGCTCTACTTGCAGCGGATCTTTCTATGGAAGAGGTTAAAGTTGGACCTGCGACAAGGTTGGGGCCCACCTCCATCAGGGTGCCCCCCAGCCCCACGGATAGGTGCTAGAGCAAAATTAATGGGCCATTTAGATTCACCATATAAGGGTTCCTATTCGAATACGAAACCTCAGCCCAGCAGCTCTTATGCATAGGGCTGCCTACTCCGTAGGCCCAGACCCCACCTTTTACACGTTAACTACTGACCCCTGGCCAGGGCGCCACAGGTGACCGACCAACACCAAACTCTCAAATGGATACCTTCCCCCTGAGGCCATGCCACACGAGCCATATGAGAGCCCAGCTTCGCTCGCTGCGATCTATTTCGAAGTGCAATTATTTTCGGAGTTAGTTTTTTCGGGGGTCACTTGGGGGTCCCCACCGGGGGGTGGGGCCATCTGGGGGGAATTTAATTAATTAATGAAATTAAATTAATCAAAATAAAATTAAAATTAAAAGTAATTTCCCCGGAATTGGGGAACTTTTCGTACCAAAAAAACATAAAATAGTAGGGCTCTGAAGGGTCTTCCGACCTGCACCCCTGGGGGAAAAAAGAGGAGAAACGCGACCTGCGCGGGGGGCCAATTTTCATATCTCAAGATCTACCCGGCCGATCCGGCTGAAATTTTCACAGCATGTACCTCTGCCCAAAGGCTCTTCACACAAAAAGTTTGAGCCCGATCGGTGCACTCCTTCGCTGGGCCAAACAATGTCCAGCTTATACACATTCCGTCAAATTTTCCCTATTCTATTTTAGATGTCAGATGTGCATAAATCACACCAACAACCAGGAGCCCAACATAGGGGTAGGGTAAATATTCCCGAAACATTTCGCATTTGACCGGCAGCGCTAATTTCACTTTGAAAATACACCCCAAAAACACTACTTTGGAGTTACAATCTATTTCCAAAGTTCCGCGGTTGCAGTAGAAATTTAGGAAATGTTTTGTTTGCCAGAGTTTTTGAACGGTGCCCCCAATTTCCAGACTAAAATTTTCAGCCCCCACCCCGATTATCCTCCCATAGGAGGCGAGTCCAACACGTACCAGTCCATAGCCTCGTCAAGGCCGTCGCCTTTGAGGGCTGATGTTTTGAAGATTTGAAAGGTCCGGTTTCTGAGGACATCCAGCCCAAGGGAATGATGAACCTCCGTCACCGAAAGACAACCATCAAGGTCCTGTTTGTTGGCCAGCACAACCAGAATGGCCGACTTGAGCTCTTCCTCCTAGGAACAGAAGAAAAACAGGAGTAAACAAAGCAGTCAACAAACAAACAAACAAACAAACAATGTGAATATAAAATGTTGCAAAGGCAGCCCACAACATATGTCACACATGTCGGAGTTGGAAGGCTCCGGTCCTTAAGGTGCTGGTTCGTGTATTTGCAGCAAATTTTGAAAGACTGTAATTTGCTCAATTCTGGGAGTTTAACGATAATTTTTATATCCTTTTAAAGCTTAGAATGTGCTTGTTACAGCTAGGTAGGTTATACCGGCCTCATTTCAACTGTTCGACTTGAACATGCGATAACAAGAAAACAATTTTTGAACACGGATTTCTCGAAATGTGAGAAAGCTAAGGAAAAGCGACCAGTTCAGGCTTCAAAAGAAACGTCTTCCTGAGGGCTATTTTTTCTGAAATATTTTAATGATCAGGTAAGCTCAAGATTTTGATAAAAATGTACATTTTGTCTTATTTTCGTCAAAATTTTCAAGTTTGGATGCTTATTTCTCTCGAACGGAAAGGCAACACGCGAAACCATGAAAAATAGCCCTCGGCAATTGTCCCAAAAATGAGTGTCTCAAGCCGTCCAATTGGTTGCAGGAGTTGAGAGAAATCCGTGTTCAATCTGGTTACGATTTTCAAAATTTCACATTTTCGTTGCTGCGCGTAGGCACCGATGCCGCAGAGAGCTCTCCGTTGGGCATAACATGTGCTTTAGGACTACAAATATGATCAATACTTGACCGACGGATCAGCGCTGTTCAAACTGTCGAAATCTTGCAATATTTGATTTTTCGAAAAATGGCCAGTTTTGGACCTCGAAAATCAATTTTCAAAAAATCAAAAATCAAAAAACCCCAGAATGGCGGAGGTGGTCGCCTAATGTCCCTCCCAGTAGATCTAAAATCGACAAAATGTCAATTAAATTAGCATACATACGTATGTAGCATACATAAAAATTTTCCACATACATACGGCAATAACTACGCTTGAAAATGCGCAACAATTCAGTTCTATCATCAAACTTTAAACGACTTTAGGCCAAAAAATTATTCTTGGCATTTTTGACGGAAAATCTATAAAATTTATATAGCAATTTCTCTGGGTTTTCTTTAGTGGGGGGGAGGGGGTGGGGGCGCTTGACCCCTTTCCCCCCACTCACTATAGGGTGCCCAGAAAATGCCAAATTTTAAGGATTTTTGGTCAAAATTTTCGAAATTTTTCCGGCTGCGCCGGAAGTTTTTGGTCAAAAATCATCTACATATTTTGGTACTACAACTTGATTTTTGAGCACTTTCGAGCTCAGTTGTAGCAGTATATGTAGAAAACACGTAATTTTTTTACGGTATTTTTAGCATGATTAACCCATTTTATTCCCCCCCCCACTTTTGGTTCCCCCCTCTCCACAAGAATACCCTGCAAGTGGGGGCCCCCCCACTTTTTTGGCCTAGAGAAACCCAGTTTCTAGGCACCTCAAGGTGAGCGGGAAGGAAATCCAAGAGAGTGGGACACCCCCAGGTGTAGAAAAAGCCACGTAAGTGCATCACAATTAAAAGTGGCGGAATGTTTTAATGATTTCCACAATTTCACCATCATACGAGGTGTTTCTCCAAGTTCAACAAAATCCCAAATATCTTTCTCAGTATCGCGTTTTGTCTTGGAAAAAACAGAGCACCAGCAATTGCTTACATTGCTGGAAAAGACTAGTATCTTTATGACGCCCACTTACTACTACCCTTACAGTCATAACACTTCACTGACGGGAAAAAACAAACCCTGTCAGTAGTTTCATTAGTGTGGTCAACATCGGTATCTATGCCTCAGAGCTTCACGGCGCAATCACACAGCGTGCACTACGGAAGTATACTGATGACAGTGCAACGCTCATCATAGCACACTGTAGTAAATTAGTATAAAACTCACATCATAGGCATAACTTAACCAACGTTGACTTTACATTTTTAAGGTACATAATATATATAGTACTACAAGCCCCCTGTCCCCCGAAGCATCAGACCGATTCATACTCAAATTCAAGGCCGCAAAGGGGGACTCAGGAGTCGAGTCTAATTTCACAGCAAATCCAACTCTTTTTTAAAAAATTTTCTTTACCTTTTGAAAGAACTCTATTATATCCAACGTACGACTTTTGGGGACAACAATTCTGCAGTCGACTCCATCCCCAGACACCCCCCCGCTGTATTTTACCTTGCACCCCCCTCTTTTCAAAATCCTGGGTGCGGGGCTACTTAAATTACGTATATAGAACACTTTGTTCAAAGCCCAGAAAGACTGTTCTCAGGTCTCGAACCATAGAAAACCTAATTTGCATATTTTATAATATTAGAACAGATATTCGCTACTCACTTCAAGCATAGAGACTAATTCCTGCTTGGATATGCCAATCCTGTCCCGGTCAGCGGAATCCACCACATAGATGATGGCATCCGTATTGGAAAAATAGCAGCGCCAGTACGGTCTGAAAACAAACAACATATATAAAAACAAAAATTAAATAAATAAACAAAACATTATGCACTTGACCCCCACCCCCCCCCTCTTTCGTTCCCCTTCACTTTTCGACATGCCCCCCCCCCAATCCAACGTTTTGGCTGTAGCCCAAAAGTATCGACAAATTAGTATTAAGTAATATATCATATAAAATATTAAAATAGGTCACTTGTGCACAAAATTGCGTAAAACCGCATGGAGGAGCTGAGAGATTTTCATATCTCATATTATCAGCAACCTCGCCAGAAAATGAAAACCTTTAAAAAGATGAAAGATACGGACTGTTTTATATTCGGACGAAAATCAGGGTCCACTCAAGTGACTTTTTAGCCTTTTAGCACTGTCAGAGAGGTTTTGATAAACTCACCCACTCGATAGACAAGCTCACCGTGCTTATTGGCTCTCTCCCGTTTCGGACTAAGACTTTGCCATAGTGACCGCAGGCAGGCGTATGTAAAAACAAAAATGTGCCATGGGTTGTGTAGAACAAAGTATGAGCGGAATCCTCCCGCCCCGCAACTGAGTGTTTTGAAACTGTATAGGTACACTGTTATACTGGCATTTTATAGGGATTTAAAAGTGGGGGCTTCCGAAAAGTAGGGTGGAGAGCCCAAGGTATAAATTTAGCGTTTTAAAGCATTTAGCAAACATTAGCATTTTAAGGTAAAAACGAAAAAATCGGTACTTTTAAGCTTAAAATGATCTTACATATATAATACTAGAGGGAAAAATGCCCTAGACGGGCATGCAGTGGCTGGAATAGGGAAAGAAGGAAGGGCGGAAAAATGCCAATATAATTGACAGTCGGCGCTGAAAATGATAGAAACTAGATTCAGCGCCGAATAGGGAAAAACAGTCGGCGCTAAAAATGATAGAAACTAGATTCAGCGCCGAATAGGGAAAGCAGTCGGCGCTGAAAATGATAGAAACTAGATTCAGCGCCGAATAGGGAATGCAGTCGGGTAGTGTGGAACAGGCACTTCCTCCGTCCATCCTATTCGCGTGAATTGCGATATATCCAGCTCAACGGTTCATTTTTCTAACAATGTTACCTTCGATACGGTAATCTCATTAACTGTGAATGGGTTTTATACCTACGCGCGTAAATTCCTATATGTTGATATGAGCGCCTGCTTTCTCGTACAATTTTAACACAAAAAAGCAAACTTGAAACTGTTCCTGGGTAGTCTACTATTAGATTTAGACTTACTTGAGCCTCGCGACTGCTTTTCCAACACAACATTTTTAACGATCAATGACCCTTTTAATTTGATTTAGACTATTATTAAGTGCGAAATTATTCGAACTCCAAATGCGCAACGGAGTATTTTCAGTTGGAACCTGTATTACTAAAAGGCAATGCAGTTTATGTAGTTTATGCAGAAGACAGCACCTCCGATTTTAACTTTATGCTAAAAAACAAAGCTAGTTAGCTACAGCACATTTCAGTCACATAATGACACCTAATGTTAATTGCGTTAGTTCATTATCCACAATCAAACAAGCTGCTTCTACTATTCAAAAACAGACTTTGCTTACACAAGCGATATGGCTGTAGCCTGCCTCATTACAAACACAGTATATACCACGTTCTCGGGTAGTGCAGAGCAGTTCACGCGAATGGACGGAGGAAGTGCCTGTTCCACACTACCCGACTGCATTCCCTATTCGGCGCTAAATCTAGTTTCTATAATTTTCAGCGCCGACTGCTTTTCCTATTCGGCGCGGAATCTAGTTTCTATAATTTTCAGCGCCGACTGCTTTCCCTATTCGGCGCTGAATCTAGTTTCTATCATTTTCAGCGCCGACTGCTTTCCCTATTCGGCGCTGAATCTAGTTTCTATCATTTTTAGCGCCGACTGTTTTCCCTATTCGGCGCTGAATCTAGTTTCTATCATTTTCAGCGCCGACTGTCAATTATATTGGCATTTTCCGCCCTTCCTTCTTTCCCTATTCCAGCCACTGCATGCCCGTCTAGGGCATTTTTCCCTCTAGTTTCCAGCGTTTTTCCGCTGTAGAAGAAAATTATCAATCTGTCCGTTATTGCATTGTCCAACACACCTACAAAACAGCTCCATGGAGTCAGCTCAATCTCAAATGTAGCACTCTTCAACACACCTACAATACAGCTAAAAATCGTAAGCTCAAACTAAAATTTAGCACTCTTCAACACACCTACAGAGGAGACAATTAACCAAAGCGCTTTATTATGCAAAGCTATGAAACAGAATCATTGGAAAGGCACAAAACATTATACATTTTTCCGCTTTAGCGTTTTTCTTAGCAGGATTAATTAATAAATAACATAAAATGAATAAACTGCCGTAAAAGATGTTTGAAAAACCCGATAGTTTAGGGCATTTTTGTTTCTATGCAAGTTTAGGGCATTTTTGTCATTTCTACGGAGCATTAAATGTTTATATTGGTTTGTGTTTGTACCACAGGGTTTATCTGAAAAGAGAACCGGGGTGGGGTAGGAAAAATGTGAAAAACGCTATTGTTTGAAAGAACGCAATGGTTTAGCGCTGCGCGGGGTTGCGGAAATTTGGAAAAATGTAATTGTTTCTACTTCATAAAACGTATATCAGAAAAAGTTTCCAATGAGTATTTTGGAACACAAGTTGGAGGGGTGCCGAACGCCCACTAGGGGAAGGGGGGTCTCGCTGCGTGGGCTTGGGGAAATTTGAAATACGCAATTGTTTCTGCATCATAAAACGTATATCAGAAAACGTTTCCAAAGAATATTTTGGAACACAGGTTGGAGGGGGACCGAGCGGAGCGTCCACCGGGGGGGGGAGGGGGTCGCGCTGCGTGGGTTTGGGGAAATTTTAAAAACGCAATTGTTTCATCATCATAAAACGTTTATCAGAAAATGTTTCCAAAGAGTATTTTGGAACACAGGCTGGAGGGGTGCCGAACGCCCACTAGGGGAAGGGGGGTCGCGCTGCGTGGGGTTGGGGAAATTTGGAAAACGCGTTTCAACATCATAGAACGTTTATCAGAAAAAGATTCCAATGAGTATTTTGGAACACAGGTTGGAGGGGGACCGAGCGGAGCGTCCACCGGGGGGGGGGGGGGTGACCCCCTGCGTGGGTTTGGGGAAATTTTAAAAACGCAATTGTTTCATCATCATAAAACGTTTATCAGAAAATGTTTCCAAAGAGTATTTTGGAACACAGGCTGGAGGGGTGCCGAACGCCCACTAGGGGGGGGGGTCGCGCTGCTTGGATTTGGGGAAATTTGAAAAACGCAATTGTTTCTACATCATAAAACGTTTATCAGAAAATGTTTCCAGAGAGTACGTATTTTGGAACACAGGTTGGAGGGGGACCGAGCGGAGCGCCCACCGGGGTGGGGGTGGGCGTCGCGCTGCGTGGGTTTGGGGAAATTTGAAAAACGCAATTGTTTCTACATCATAAAACGTTTATCAGAAAATGTTTCCAAAGAGTATTTTGGAACACAGGTTGGAGGGGTGCCGAACGTCCACTAGGGGGGGGGTCGCGCTGCGTGGGGTTGGGGAAATTTGGAAAACGCAATTGTTTCAACATCATAAAACGTTTATCAGAAAATGTTTCCAAAGAGTATATATTTTGGAACACAGGTTGGAGGGGTGCCGAACGCCCACTAGGGGGGGGTCGCGCTGCGAGGGGTTGGGGAAATTTGGAAAACGCAATTGTTTCAACATCATAAAACGTTTATCAGAAAATGTTTCCAGAGTGTTTTGGAACACAGGTTGGAGGGAGACCGAGCAGAGCGACCACGGGGGGGATCGTCGCGCTGAGTGGGGATGCGGAAATTTGAAAAACGCAATTGTTTCTGCATCAAAAAACGTTTGCAAAGAGTCTTTTGGAACACATGTTGGAGGGGTGCAGAACGCCCACTAGGGGGGGGGTCGCGCTGCGTGGGTTTGGGGTAAATTGAAAAACGCAATTGTTTCTACATCATAAAACGTTTATCAGAAAATGTTTCCAGAGTGTTTTGGAACACAGGTTAGAGTCCAGAGTGTTTTGGAACACAGGTTAGAGGGGGGCCGAACGCCCACGAGGGGGGCGTCGCGCTGCGTTGGTTTGGGGAGATTTCAAGAACGCAATTGTTTCTGCATCATAAAACGTATATCAGAAAACGTTTCTAAACAGTAATTAGGATCACAGGTTGGAGTGGGCCGAACGTTCGCCTCACAAAGGGCTTTCATTTGATACCAAAGTTGGAAATTTTTTGGAAAACCGATTTTTGACCAGTCCGGACCCTGGTCAGGGCGCCACAGGCCTGCGGGTCCACTCTGGATGGGTCCTCCAATGACACAAAATGTTCGCCTCACGAAGGGCTTTCATTTGATACCAAAGTTGGAAATTTTTTGGAAAACCGATTTTTGACTAGTCCGGACCCTGGTCAGGGCGCCACAGGCCGGTGGGTCGACTTTGGAGGGGTCCTCCAGTGACAAAAAATGTTCGCCTCACCAAGGGCTTTCATTTGATACCAAACTTGGCCACTTTTGGAAAAATCGATTTTTGGCCATTTTGGGCCCGGTCCCCGGTCCGGCCCCTGGCCAGGGCGCCACAAGGGCCCGGGCAAAACCTACTATAGTCTATGCGGTAGTGCCCCCGCACCCCACCCCAAATCCCAAATAAGAAAGACCTGCTCACTGTGGATCTTTCTGTATAAGAAGCTAAAGTTGGAGTTGCGACACGGTTGGGCCCAGCACCATCTGGGGTTTTTCTAGGCAAAAATAAGTGGGGGGGGACGAGTGGGGGGGGGACGCCCCCCCCACTAGTGGGGGGGAGGTCCAAAAGTGGGGGGGGGAAATAAAATGGGCTAAAAATGCCAAAAATACAGTATAAAAAGCCTGTTTTCTACATATACTGCTATAACTAAGCTTAAAAGTGCTCAAAGATTGAGTTTTAGCACCAAAATAGACCATTTTTGACGAAAAAATTCCGGCGAAGCCGGAAAATTTTTGAAAATTTTGACCAAAAATCCTAAAAATTTGGCATTTTCTGGGCACCTTAGGGTGAGTGGGGGGGGGGGAAGCCCAAAAAAGTGGGGAGGGGAACGAGTGGGGGGGGGGGCCCCAAAAAGTGGGGGGGAACCCAAAAAGTGGGGGGGGCCGCCCCACCCCCCCCCCCCCAGTAAAAAAACCCCAGACCATCAGGGTGCCCCCCAGCCACATGGATAGGTCCTACAGCGAAACTAATGGGCCTTTTAGATTCACCATATAGGGGTTCCTATTCGAATACAAAACCTCAGCCCAGCAGCTCTTATGTGTAGGGCTCCACAATCCATATGCCCAGACCCCCCCTTTTACACGTTAACTAGTGACCCCTGGCCAGCAAGCCACAGGGGACAGATCCGAAATTCATATGCTTTGTGCTCATCTACCCCATGGGGTAATACTCCACAGCCAACCCCAGCCCCATTGTCCCAGCCAAACAAAAGTTTACCCGAATTTACGAATTGACCATTTTGGAAAAAAACTATCTCCGAAAAAATCGAAATCCTGCTATGTACACAGACCTATGGGGAGGTCATACCTACTCCATACTCATTTCCCCAGAAATGGGGAAAAAGTTGTTTAAAAAAACCCCATATGGTATAGGAAATCTAAGACCTCCGACCCCTAGGGGGGGGGGGCGAAAAAAAATGGAGAGAAAGTCGTGCATTGAAAATTCAATCTGTCATGTCTCAAAAACGGCTCGGCCGATTTTGCTCAAATTCGCACAGCATGTACCCCTCGTGAAGGGGTTTCTACTGGTAAAATATGAAGGCTCTACCTCAACTCCTCCGCCGGCAACAGGGGAAACTATGTTCCAACAGTGCGCAATGCACCTTTTTTCCCTATTCTAGGTAGTGCGCTGACGCGCACTACCTGATATTATATAAGTCCACAACTTGCTAAAATTTGTGAAAATTTGTGAAAATTAGACCTGAAAAACTTTGTTTTTCGACACTTTCGGGTAACCCTCCAAAAATGAGTAGGGGCTTGTTGAAAAGTCGTGGAGGGGCGAAGTGGGGGTCCCTCGCCCCCCCCCCCATAAAAACGTCAGTATGCTCTACAATTAAAAGGTGTCAAAGATTTACAAGTTTGGAGATTTATACGATTTAAAAGCGATTTAACAAGGTTTAACAAATGGAAAAACTGCACACTACAACGCATATTCCCCCCGCCCCTAGTGACCTCTAATTATATAGTTGGCATCAAGCCAACACTGTCCCCACAAGGTTGCGGAGATCCTTTATTTGCCCATATTACAGATTCCAAGGATGATGTCGCCACCATACGTAACCAACCTACCGTATGCTTGTTTGACCGCCCAGGTCCCAAACCTGAAATTTGAGATTTTTGTACGTGACTTGTTCCACGTTGAATCCAATGGCTAAAATATGAAAAAAGGAAAATCATAAAACACAAAGTATGTCAAGCAAGTCAAAAAAGCCAAATCGTTATTTTTCTCGCTGATTTGGATAAAAGCAACAAATTTATATATAGTGCACGTTTACGTAGATATAATACCCTGTTGAAATTATACATATTGTATGTAGAAAACAAAAATTTTCATAAATTAAATTTTCAATTTAAAAAACCTAAATAAGTTAATACGTCAACTCGGCCGTCTTAAACCTTACACCTTCCCGTGTGAAGGCTTCATCAAGAATAAATAAGTTTAACCTTGAATCATAAAAACCTTAAACCGTGTGCAATGTGAACCGGGCTTTAGAAAGCGAAACGAACTTATTTGGGAAAGTGTCGTCAAATTTCATCTTGATTTACGCCGTCAACCACAAAAGGAACCGCCACTTAAATCATCTATTTTGGTACGAAAACTTGATTTTGGAGCACGTTCTAGCTTAGTTGTAGCTGCACTGGTGTACGTACAAATCAGGCAATATATATTACCATATTCCTAGCCCATTCCACCAACACTTTTGGTCATCCCCCCACCAGTGGGCTCAAACTTTCCCATCCCCCACTTTTCTGGGCTAGAGAAACCCCCAGAAACCTACATACTTGGTATTGTGGTGACAACCTCCCCAACCTGCAACCTATACAGGATTGTCGTCTTTCCAGCACCATCCAGACCAAGAATCAATATCCGCATCTCTCGACTCCCAAACAGGGAACGAAAATAGCTAACCAGACCGCCTAAAAAGATATACGAAACGATTATCACGCCTGAAAATCTCAAAACCGCCAGTTTGAACTTCGACTATATATAAGAAGAGGAAAAGAAAAAAAAAAAAAAGAGAGAAAAGAAAGAGAGAAAGGAGGGGAGAGAAAGGAGGGGGAGAAGAAAGGAGGGGGAGAGGAAAGGGGGGGAGGAGAAAGGGAGGGGGAAAAAAGGAAAAAAAAGAAAGGAGAAAAGGAAAAAGAAAAAAAAAAAAAAGGGAGAAAAAAAGGAAAAAGAGAAAAGAGGGATATATATATATATATATACACACAAGTAATAAAAATGCTCCTCCGGAGAATGAAAAAGTAATATGGGTGGTGGTGAGGTTGTAAAATCAAGAGAGGACTAGTCTTAAAAATGCTTAATATGGGGGCTAGGTTCAAAAAAAGAAGAGGACTAGGTTGTGGGCGAATTAATATGGGCACAGCTTCGCCGAGCAATATTTTGGGACTTTGAAATTTTCGAAAATTTTGGTCCGTCCAAGTACCGAAATTTGGCAAGCTTTGCATGGCCACCCTGAACTACTGGAAAGACTTAGACCAAAGCGGATTGTATGTATGTGTAGGGCATCTGTTGCGCATCATGATGATATATGCCACACTGCTCTGACCCCTCCGGTGCGACCTGGGGGTGACCTAGAGTTGGCGGGAAAAAACCCCACATGCCGGAAAAAACCCACTTTTCAAAACTGAAAATTTTTCTAAGCATTAGCAGGGAAGGCCAAACGAATACATACATTTGTTTAATAGAGCCTATAGATTAAATTGGTATAGGTTTTACCTGGGTTCGATCTGTTATGGGAGGTCCAGGGGGTCAAAATCGGACATGGTGCCATTTCAAGCCAAAATTTCAAATTTGGCCAAAAACGCTTATTTTTGCCTAAAATGGGCCTAGTTTGGCTCTAAATACAGGAAAAACACGTTTTCTACACGATAGGATGCTTAAACTGACGAAAATAAACAATTTTAAAAAAATTCCAAAATTTGCCTATGTTTATATATATGTGTTAAACATACCAAATTTTCAAAAGTCACTATGACCTCAATTTTTCAACAAATACTAATATATTTTGATGCAGTTGTACTAAAAACAACCTGCTCTTTCATTTGGAACGGTTAGAAATGCTCCTGGCAACTTGCCAAAAATTTTCGGGGTGGGTTTTTTTCCCGCATATGGGTTTTTTCCCGCATTGGGTTTTTTCCCGCCAGTTTGGGACATTATTTCTCACTAACGGCGCACCCTACAGAGGTGTTCTATAGCTCATAAGAAAGCTTACGACTAGGCCTAGCAGCCTGTATAGTCAGTATTTCAATATCTCAAACCAGTAAAAAGTTCTGGCCAAAAATCTGAAAAGTGGGTTTTTTTCCCGCTTGACTATATGCCCCCAACCAAAACGCCGAAAAACGCTGTTTAAAGGGGTTTGACCACTGGTCAATAGGCCTCATAGACCGTAGTGACCACTGGTCACTTCCCTCGATTTCGGCAATATATATGTCCATTGAAACGAGCGTAGTCGATTTACTACATGTGCCCCCAACTAAAACCCCGAAAAATGCTGTCTATAGTGAGTTTTCCCTACTTTAACCCTGGGCGAGGAACCACGGGAGCCATGCTGACCATTGGTCACTTCGGGCGGTATCGGCAGTATGCTCATCGTTTTCAGCGACCCCGATTTACTATATATGCGTACCACCCCAAGGCCGAAAAACGCCATTTTTAGTGACTTTTAGGCCATTTCTAGTAAAAGTGGGACTTAGAAACTCTCCGCCCAAACAGGCCAAAAAATGCAAAGTTTGGGCCTATCTCCTGAAAGCTACAGAGCGAAATTAAAAAATCCCCCTCGTTACTTTGTGTGCATTGGCCGAAATATTCAAATAAAATAAACCAAACCGATCTAGCTGCTAGCCTGTGAAAAAAGTTGATTTCAACCGAAGTGCCAAAATAGCGAAAGTCCGACTTTGGGGCCTTGGCACAGAGCCAAAATTGGCCGAATGCCAAAATGACCTTCGTTTGATAGCATGGGGGGATACTGTCTACCAACATATCATAGTAGCATTGGACCAAAATGCCCACATCGTTCCAACACTTCGCTAGAAAATGCACTTCCAATAAGCGTTATTAACCGAGAAAAAAACAACCGCACGGTAACTCTCGCCTAGTGCAAAATTTCGAAGTTCCGAATTTTAACCAAAAGTATGGTGGTACTTGTAGTACTACTCGAGTACTTTACGATGGTAACATTTTTATTCCTCCCGGACCTCTAATTAGCTGGCACCAGGCCAACACTGTCTCCAGAGGGCCGCGCAGACGCCTTTATACCCATATTATGTAGGGGCCTACATAATAATATGAGAGCCCCTCTCTAAATCATCTCTTCTGCTGCAAGCTCAAGCCATGTATATATACATAAATTATTATCAACAATCCCGGGGCCCTCGTAGAAAAAAGCAAGTTCTTATACTCAACGTCGACCGGATCTGTGCTTAGTCCCTTGCTCAAATGGTATTACTGGCTTTTTCCTAACATGGGGAAGGGTGGGGCGGCCCCCCAGACTTCAGAAGTAAACAGAAAACTAGTGATTTTAGGGAAAATTTTCAAAAAATAACCGACTTCACCGGGTTTTTTGTCGCTTTTTTAGTATTTTTAGCTATTTTGAGCTCAGCAGCAAGAAATAAAAATATTTTTAAGCATTTTTCGAAAACATACCCACCCCAAAATCCGTTCCCCCCCCCATGGGTGGGTCGGGATTGTCGAGTGGTATACGGCGCTGGTCAGAACTTCCGATCTTAAGGTATAGCAAGGTTAACAAAAAAAATCAAAATTTGGTTTTTTGGCTGGAACTTTCGCAAAACTAAACCAAATCGATTACTTTGAGGACCCATGGATAGGTCTTGGGCTAAGCTTTAAACCACCCCAGTTTCGCTGCTCTACCACCTACCAGTAAGTTGCAGTAGGCGAAAGTTTGTGATTTTTTTTTGTTAACGGTTTCACAAAAAAAATCAGTGGCGGATCGGATCCCAGAGAGCAGCTAGCAATGTTTTCTCATCAGTTTTGGATAGAGCGCATTAAATAACGTAAACCCAAAACCACCAACCTGGTGTTGGAACTCGGGCAACTGACCCCGCCGAAGTCTTAGTGGTCACTGATGGGCCCCGGCAGGGTCTAGTATGAAGTCTGGTGGCTATAAAATGCCGTTTTAAAGGCTAAAATGTTGTTTTTTCGTTTTCGTAAAATGTTGTTATAACTTATTTCCAGCCATTTTGGCAGAGAAACTTAGGACTTCGTATGTTGGTGGTATATGACCCACGGTCACGTGACCCCTGCCGGACCCTTCCGGACCCTCCAGGTACCAACTGGGCAGTCAGAAGTGGCTACAAACTTGTCCTAGGGGGTTTTCTAGTGCGCAGAATTCAAATCTGGCATTAGTTTTTAGGTAACTGTAGTCTACTACAGACTTCTGGAATCACGTTTACCGTCGAACGGTTCAGGACAGGCTGGTTACCAGGTTGGACTTTCAGAAGTGTCAGGCAACCTCAAAAACAACGGCTATAAGGGTTTTCGAGGTCGCTGAGCTCGAATTTGGCGTTAGTTTTGCTCTAGCTGCTGTTCTGACTTCAGTAACAAAATATGAAACTGATTTTTTATTTGTTAAAATTTTAACAAAAAAAATCACCCACCCCAAGACGGCTCAGAGGTCCGACCGGGAACTTCTAAGAGGCAGGCAGGCAGGCAGGCAGGCAGGCAGGAGTATATGTATCGATAGCGCACAGTCAGGACATGTAGACAACATCCCAAAACAACAAAAAAAGTCATATGTACAGTATGGGTTGTCTAGGGTTTTCCCTAGTAAATAGCAGCCGAAATTCGAACTTCGGTCATGAACGTTTTTGAGGTCACTTTTGGGTACCCTCACTTAAAGGTCTGCCCTGAACGCATGGAGAGGGCCTAGGGGCTCAAACTCACAGGCTGTAATGTCGAGATGTGTGGCTATCACCATGCAAAAAATTGGGTCTCTGACTTTCCTGTGAGTCAGGGTGGGGTGATTTTTTTTGTTAAAATTTCGGGTGATTTTTTTTGTTAACCTTGCTATAGGTGGTTCGATCCGCGGGGGCCACAAAGCTTTCTCCGTTCTAGCCAACCCAAATAGCCATCCTTCACTAGTCGGTAAATGGGTATAGCGCGGCAGGAAAAGAAAGCCCACTCTGAAATGCGGGAAAGGAAAACCCATCGCCAGTGTGAGCCACCCATTTGAGCAAGATCGGATTTTAATAGCGTATCTTAAAAAGCAACCGTGACTACCCTAGAGGGTGGATTATTTAGCTCCCGCAGCTTCTCAGCAATTTTTTTGGGACTTTGAAAATTTTGGTATTTTTTGTCCCAAGATGGTGGTCAGACAGGGGTCATATATTGAATGTGTCACTCTGAACTACAGGAAAGTCCTACTACCCGAAACGATTGACAGCTTCACAGAGATTGCTCGAACTCCCACGGCTATCCTTTTGAGCTTCTACCCCTGTAGTGGGCCCAGGAGCATTTCCTACAGGGGGAAGGGGCAGGGCCCCCGAAATTGACCTTCCCTCCCCCGAAAATGCCTTCCCCCCCCCCGAAATCGCCCCCTCCCGGGATTTTTGCTTCCCCCCCTCCGGGATTTTTTGGGGGCCCAAATTTTTGCTAAAAATAGACAAATTTTCAAAAATTTTTCGGCTTTGCCGAAGATTTTTTCGTAAAAATAACTATTTTTAGCTTAAATCCTGGCTTTTTTGAGAACTTTTAGCGTTTCACCATGCAAAATACGCCAAAAAATACCATTTTTTGGCTCATTTAGGCAAAAAATCTTTCCCCCCCGGGAAGCCCCCCCCCCGAAAAAAATCCCTAAAAATACCCTGAGACCTGGGGGTTACCTTCACTCGGCGGGAAAAGAAAACCCATATGAGGGAAAAGAAAACCTAATTTTCAAAATAGAACATTTTTCAAACCGTTAGCAGCAAAGGTCAAATTAACACGTAAATTATATATAGTTTAATGGAGCCTCTAGGTTAAATTGGTGTAGGCTTTACTGGGCTTATTCTAGGGATTTTTTCTTGGGGGCCCCCCCCCAAAGGTCCGAGGGGCAAGGAATTTTTGGGGGGGGGGGCGAAAATTTTTCGAAAAATATGCTAAAAATAGCGCTATTTTTCTAGCATATACTATAAAAGTTGATTTTCATAGCAAAAATAAGCAGATTTAGTGTTGAAAAGGGCAAAAATTGAGTAAAAATCTCCGGCGAAGCCGGAAAATTTTTGAAAATTTGGCCTTCTGAGCGATTTTTTCAGGGAAAAAGTTGTCACCAAAAGAGGCACCCACTTTTTTTGGGGGGGGGGCTATTTTTGGGGGGGGAACGATTTTTGGGGGGAAGGGTATTTATGGTAGGGGGCCCCCCCCCACCCCACCCCCCCACTAGAATAAGCCCAGCTTTATATGCCTGGAATCATTCCGTCATGTGAATCCCAGATGATCAAAATCTGATATGGTGCCATTTCAAGCAAAATTTCCCCCCACCCCCCACCCCCCCGCCCCCCCCCCCCCCCCCCCCCCCCCCCCCCCCCCCCCCCCCCCCCCCCCCCCCCCCCCCCCCGTTATACCAAATTTTGCTATTTTTACGTTAAAATGCGTCTAGCTTGGCTCAATATTCAGAAAAAGCTTGGTTTCTATACGATAGCATGTTTAAACCGCAGAAAATATATAATCAAATCCAAAAATTTTCCAAAATTTGCATCTTTACGTGTTAAACATATATACACAATTTTGAAATATTAATTTGGCTTACATTTTTGCTCAAATTGATATTTTTCGATGCAGACGTAGTAAAAGCAACACGCTGTTTCGAATGGTGCAGTCAAAATAATTGTTCTGGCACTACTAGCAAAAGAATCAGGATGGGTTTTCTTTTCCCGCATTGGATTTTCTTTTCCCATCTTCCTCACTAATGGTAAATCTAGAAAGGCCATTTATAGCTGATTTTGAAGGCTTTCGCAAGGCCTCATTTCAGTTATCGGTAGAATTTTGATTTGTCCTTGCATTAAAGAGTTTCGTCAAAAAATCTGAAATTTTGGTTTTTATTTCCCGCCGCGCTATACCACTTCGGTGGGAAGGTGACAGGAGTCTGCGAAGAAGGGCCGGCCCCCTTCCACGGATGCAGTCATCATTTGAGGTGACAGTACACCTGACTCTACGGCTGAGAATCCGGGGATGAGCACCGGCACCCCATGTCCCGTGACAGGACGGAGATATCTCTACGGGAAAAACCTTTACCTTTATATATATATATATACAAGTAATAAAAATGCTCCTCCGGAGCATGAAAAAGTAATATGGGTAGTTGTGAGGTTGTAAAATCAAGAGAGGACTAGTCTTAAAAATGCTTAATATGGGGCTAGGTTCAAAAAAAGAAGAGGACTAGGTTGTGGGCGAATTAATATGGGCACAGCTTCGCCGAGCAACCCATATTCGCGGACTAATAAAGTTATATATTTTTATACGTACCAGTGTTCAGATTTAGTTACGGCACGTAAATAATATACGACTATGATAAACGAGTTTTAGTAGAAGCAAACATTTCTTTCGATAAACTCTTAATATTTATCTACTGAGCGTTTTGACCATTTATAAGAAAAGTATATATTTCAACAATAACTTCAGGATCAGGACTCTCTCCGACGATCTTCTATTTCTATTCAACCGTTAGCGTTACAATCATAGCCATGGTTCTTTCTAGTTGCTTATCGTAGTCCAGCACAACCAAATTATATATATACTATATAGTTTACGTATATATAACTGCTGGAATTGTAATTAATAATTACAATAATCAATAATTTATTGACTGACATTAATTGCTTTGTATATGGCAATCGCCATGGCGAAGCGTGAAAGCCCGCGAATATGGGTTGCTCGGCGAAGCTGTGCCCATATTAATTCGCCCACAACCTAGTCCTCTTCTTTTTTTGAACCTAGCCCCATATTAAGCATTTTTAAGACTAGTCCTCTCTTGATTTTACAACCTCACAACTACCCATATTACTTTTTCATGCTCCGGAGGAGCATTTTTATTACTTGTCCTTCTGTCATTTTAAAGGTTCCCTTTCCAGCAGTGAGCTGACGCAGATAAGGAGCTTGAAAAATGCAATAGGCAGGGCAAATGTGGGCAAATGGGCTTTCATTTTTTTACCAAACATAACTACTTTTGAAGACTTTAATTTTTGACCCACGCCGGCCACCCACCCACAGGTCGGTGGAGCCACTTTTTGTGGCTGGTATAACGACAAAAGTTGATCGCCTCGTCAAGGGCTTTCATTTGATACCAAACTTGACCACTTTTGAAGACTTTCATTTTTGACCCACACCAGACCCACAGTGGGAGGCACCCACCCACAGGTCGGTGGGGCCACCTTTTGTGGGTGGCATAATGACAAAAGTTGATCGCCTCGCCAAGGGCTTTTATTTGATACCAAATTTGACCACTTTTGAAGACTTTCATTTTTGACCCACACCAGACCCACAGTGGGAGGCACCCACCCACAGGTCGGTGGGGCCACTTTTTGTGGGTGGCATAATGACAAAAGTTGATCGCCTCGCCAAGGGCTTTCATTTGATACCAAACTTGACCACTTTTGAAGACTTTCATTTTTGACCCACACCAGACCCACAGTGGGAGGCACCCACCCACAGGTCGGTGGGGCAACTTTTGTGGGTGGCATATATAATGACAAAAGTTGATCGCCTCGCCAAGGGCTTTCATTTGATACCAAACTTGACCACTTTTGAAGACTTTCATTTTTGACCCACACCAGACCCACAGTGGGAGGCACCCACCCACAGGTCGGTGGGGCCACTTTTTGTGGGTGGAATAATGACAAAAGTTGATCGCCTCGCCAAGGGCTTTCATTTGATACCAAACTTGACCACTTTTGTAGACTTTCATTTTTGACCCACACCAGACCCACAGTGGGTGGGCGCTGTGGGTCAGGGGTCACATCCACCGACCTCAGCAGTATGCTCATCGTTTTCAGCGACCCCGATTTACTATGTATGGGTACCACCCCAAGGCCGAAAAACGCCATTTTTAGTGACTTTTAGGCCATTTCTGGTAAAAGTGGGACTTAGAAACTTTTACTAGAAACAGGCCAAAAAATGCAAAGTTTGGGTCCATCTCCTGAAAGCAGAGCGAAATTAAAAAATCCCCCTCGTTACATTCCGCGCATAGTCTGAAATATTAAAAAAAAATAAATCAAACCGGTCTAGCTGCTAGCCTGTGAAAAAAGTCGACCACAACCGAAGTGCCAAAATAGCGAAAGTCAGACTTTGGGGCCTAGGCACAGAGCCAAAATTGGCCAGGTGCCAAAATGACCAAAAAAAGGTTGCATGGGAGGACCCTGCCTACCAGCATATAATAGTAGTATAGGACCAAAATGCCCATATCGTTCCAACACTGCGGTGACATAAGCACTTCCGAAAAGCGTTATTAACCGAGAAAAAAAAAAAAAAAAACGCACGGTAACTCTCGCCTAGTGCAAAATTTCGAAGTTCCGAATTTTAACCAAAAGTATGGTGGTACTTGTAGTACTGCTCGAGTACTTTACGATGGTAACATTTTTACCCCCCTCCCAGACCTCTAATTAGCTGGCACCAGGCCAACACTGTCTCCAGGGGGCCGCGCAGACGCCTTTATACCCATATTATGTAGGGGCGCTATCGCGAATAGTATGCGCAAGGCGAGTACTGAGGGTATATACATACATGCCCGGAGAGCGGGGACAGGGGGACCGCGCAGCGGAGAGAAGCAGACGCTGTTCATAATGTCAGACTCCCCAATTTAGCATATATTATTCAGAAAAACAGGTTATATAACGAAATCCTATTAGTGTACAAAATGCGGAAAATTTAAATTGCAGAATACGTGAAAGAGAAAAGCCTGTATGCATAGTCAGGGGGAAACACAAATAGGAAGCAAGCCTCCAACTTTTTCTTCGTTTGGATTTGGATCGGTTTGAGTATACCGTTACGTACCGTGGGCAAATACCTATCCAATCGTATATTCAAACTTCTCTTATACCTCTCTCAGCTTTGGCGATAACAGGATTTGTCCATGTTTTTTTTACCCGCAAATCGGGGAAAAAACATGGTGCGGAAAAAAAACATGGCCCGGATTTCTACCAACCAACCATTTAGGGTGCTTTAAAAGCGTTGTTTCAGCTGTTTTCAGCGTGCAAAACTACCTAGGCACCATTCCAACCTCACAGAAAGCTTAAAAACCGACTTTTTGGTCAAAATGCCAAATCCGCTGTATCTAACCAGTTTGGGCATGAAACCTGCTGGGAACTGGCCATAATATGCAGAATATCGGTAGAAATAAGTTAGTTGTGTTAAAAATTGCAATATCCCACCGTTTTTTAAGTTTTTTGAAAATTTTCATTTTTACCATTGAAACTTATGAAACCTAGCATGTTGATGCTGCAAATCAAATTTTCGAGCTAGAAGCTTCAAAAATGCCCAAAGTTGGCATATTTTGAGGTTTTTAATGGTTTTAAAGCATTCTCTTTCATATAGAAGCATTAGTTACGCCTTCCTGAAGCATACGCAAAAATTTGAAAATTTGGTCACCATGTTTTTTTCCCCGCTCTAGTGGACCCCATATGGGGGAAAAACATGGTCAAATTTTTTTACCGGGTGGACGCAGGGGAAAACCACTATTGCCATGTGATAGAGCAAGTCAAATTATGCCCGCATGCCAATTTATAGTAGCCAAAGTTGGATAGTTGGTTAGATATATACTTGCAAACTTTCGAAAATCCTTAGCATTTTGGCCCATTTTGGGAGGTCAACTTTGGTCAAGTACTGTGCTTACAGATTCGAACTCAGAAACCAATCTGGTACTGTAGGGTATACTTCTAGACTTGCTCTTTCTAATGGGCTATACTAGGCAGCTGCAACTGCTATGGTTGGGGAGCAGGCGACCGTGTTTTTTTTCCCCCCTTCTTTTCCGTCATGTTTTCCCCCCCCTGACTATATATATATTATATACGTATTAGTAAAAGCCTTGTGGCAGCGGAGATTTGAACCTCGGACTGTCGTATCCTCAGTCGAATGCCGTCTTGCCGGTTGGCATTCCACCCTGACGTCTACACAAAATACACAACTGTCCTAAAGCATCAAAATTAGATGTCAAGCGACAACTCACTCACCCATCAAGGCTTCAGAAATAAGATTAAAGCCAAACTATGTAGATATGCAACCGTATATAATGTGCGTAAATCTGAAAGAAAACTCACATATATAATTTTGCATTCACAGGGCATAGCCATGGGATGAAAAACCCACCCCCTTTTGGGGTGGGGAATCCCTCCCGCCTCCTGAGTCATAGGTTGGAGCTATGAGCTCCAAAACACAGCAGCAGAAAGCTCCACTCTTTCTAACCTATATATGCAGGGTATTTTTAGGGATTTTTTTCCGGGGGGGGGCTTCCCGGGGGGGGGGGGCTTCCCGGGGGGGGGGGGAGAAATAAAAAATACCCTGATACGTATGCAAAGATCAAGTCATTTGGTTTACTCCTTCTACTGTTAAACTTTATGAAACCTGATCGGTTGATGCTGCATTTTCAACGGCACACTAAAAAAAGCTACTTATATCGGGCTTGTTGGTTTAGTTTATACTGACACAAAAGGGCTGAATTTTACATAGGAATTGTCATAAATTGCGTTACGACAATTTTTAAGCCCTGTAAGGGGTGGGTTTATTTTCCCCATTTGGGTTTTTCTTTTGATTGGGTTTCCCCCGCTACTTTTTGCATTATACCGCTCTAACGGTACAACTTAGAGAAGTGCAAATATATATAGCCATGGGGTGAAAAAACCCCACCCCCTTTTTTGGGGGAAAAAACCCACCCGCCTCCTGGTTCATGGGTTGGAGATATGAGCTCCAAAACATAGCAGCAGGAAGCGCGACTCTTTCTTACCTATTTATGCAAAGATCAAGTCATTTGGTTCACTCCTGCTCATTTTATGACATTTTGAAAATGACAACTACTTTTTGGTCCAACCATGCCAAAATTTTGCAAAAGTTTGGATCATAGGTGTAACGGAGATTTGGGGTGGGGGAGGCTCCCCCTACAACTTATTTTCTCAGGGGCCCCTCTGGCGACCCCCCCCCAACCCCCCCCCCCCCAGGACCCCCCCCCAACCCTCCCCCAAAAAAATTTTTCATTTTTTATGCCAAAAATCGCATTTTCAGCCGTTTCTAATAATGAAAAACATCTAACCATAAAGTAATTTTAACATTAGACAGTGGTTTTAAACTCAAAAACTTTATTGCCAACATGTTTCCAAGTCCAAAATAAGGTCAAAATTGAGTCATAAGATCCATAATACAGTTAAAAACGTGTATTTCTCATAATAATAGACAGTTCAAGCCAAAAATTTCGACATTTTTGAAAATTTTTTGAAAATTTACCCTAAAAATACCCAATTTTTGGCCATTTTTCATGGCATCATAACGACTACCCCCCCCCCAGTTGGGGGGGGGGGACGTCCCAAAAGTTTTGGGGGGAGGGTTGAAAAAAGGCTTGGGGGGGCTACCCCCCCCAACCCCCCCCCCACCTTACACCTATGGTTTGGACCGATGTAACTTTTGACTGGGTTGGGCTAGAAAAGTTTTGCAAATATCTGCAATGATGGCAACTCTTCCTCTTTGCACACAGCCAAAATTAGACCGATCCGCTGTACCGTTAGTCACGTGCCAAACGTGGCTAACAGTACAACGGATCGGTCTAATTTTGGCACAGTATTTAAAGAAGAGAGTTGCCATCATTACGAGATATTTGCAAAACTTTTTCTAGCTAACTACAGTCAAAGAGACACATCAGTCAAACCGTAAGACAAGGTGGGGAACGGGGGAGTAGCCCCCCCCCCCAATTTTTCAACCCTCCCCCGACTTTTTGGGGGGAAAGTCCCCCCCCCCCCCCAGCTGGGGGGGGGGGGGGGTGTCACGCCGACGGCAAAAAAATATCCAAAAAATTGCAATTATTTTCAGGGTAAAATTTTGGAAAGAATTTTCAAAAATGTCGAAAAATTTTAGCTTGAAATTGCTACTGATTATTATGATAAATACACATTTTTTTTTTTTAACTGTATTGACTCTTCTGACTCAATTTTGACTTATTTTGGACTTGGAAACATGTTGCATCAAGTTTTAAAATTTAGAGCCGCTGTCTAATGTCAAAATTACTTTTATGGTTAGATATTTTTCATTGAAACATGACTGAAAATGCCGATTTTTGGCATAAATGAAAATTTTTTTTTTTATTTTTTTTTGGGGTGGTGGGGGGGGGGGGGGGTGGGGGGGTCGCCGGAGGGCCCCCCAGAATATTGGGGGAGGGGGGCCTCCCCCCCAAATGTCGTTACACCTCCAAACTGCAAAAATTTTGGCATGAATTTGAGACCAAAAAGTAGTTGTCATTTTCAAAATGTCATAAAATGAGTGAACCAAATGACTGCATAAATAGGTAGAGAAAGAGTTAAGCTTCCTGCTGCTATGTACGGAGCTCATATCTCAACCCATGAACCCGGAGGCGGGTGCTCCCCCAAAAAAGGGGGTGAAACTTTCACCCCATGGTATATATGTGCACTTCTCTAAGTTGGTATGCAAAAACAACGGAAAACCCAATCAAGAAAAACCCAAATGGGAAAATAAAAACCCACCCCTTACGGGGCTTAAAAATTTGTCGTGGCAAGTCAATTTATGTATATTCCTATGTAAAATTCAACCCAATTGTGTCATTGTAATTTTTTTTTTTTTTTTTTTTTTTTTTACCTTTTTTAAGAATGCCGTTGAAAATGCAGCACTTTTTTTTTTTTTCCCCCCCCTTTTAACAGTAGAAGAATTCAAACCAAGTGACTAGATCTTTTTTTACCTTTTTTTTTTTTTTTTTTTTCTTTTTTTTTCACCCGGGTAGCCTTTTTTTTCCCCCCCGGAAAAAAATTTCTAAAAAACCACCCTGCATATATAGGTTAGAAAGAGTGGAGCTTTCTGCAACAGTGAGACGGAGCTCATGAAGCTCAATACCCTCGACTCGGGATTTGAGATGACTCCCCACCCCAGAAATATTTTTGGTTTATAATCCCATGAAGCTATGCCCTAATGAAATGCAAAATTATATATGTGAAAAAACTTTCAAAAAGACGACCATTATACTTACTGATTTTTTATATCTCCATGGATTTGGCTTTAATCTTATTTCTGAAGCCTTGATGAAGAAGAGAAATTATAAGCAAGACATGCAAATTTTGATGCTTTAAGGACAGTTCTGTATTTAATGAAAATGTAAAGATAGAATGCCAACTTTTTTTACGGCATTCGACTGAGGAAACGACAGTCCGAGGTTCAAACCTCCGCTGCCACAAGATTTTTACTAGTACCGTATATAATACACTCTGGGAGGGGGGGGGAAAACATGCTCGGTTTTTTTTTTTTTTTTTTTTTCAGGTCGCCTGGCCCCCAACCACGGCAGTTGCTTTGGGCAAGAACAGCCCATTAGAAAGAGCAAAGTCTAGGAGTTTACCCTACAGTACCAGATTGGTTTCTGAAGTTCGAATCTGTAAACACAGTACTTGGACAAAGTTGACCTCCCAAAATGGGCCTTGGGAGGAGAAGTATTTTCGAAAGTTTACGAACCACATGTCTAACCAACTATCCAACTTTGGCTACTATAAATTGGCATGCGTGAAGAATTTGACTTGCTCCATCACATGGCGAGAATGGTACCTGCGTCTGCGCCACCCAGTAAAAAAATTCCTTGACCATGTTTTTCCCTCCACATGGGGGGTCCACTAGAACGAGAAAAAAAAACATGGTGACTAGAATTTTGGGATTTTTGCGTATAAACTTCGGGAAGACATCAACCTAATAATACCATATGAAAAAAAATGCTTTAAAACCATTAAAAACCTCAAAATATGCCGAGCTTTGGGCATTTTTGAAGGCTTCTAACTCGAAAATTTGGTTTGCAGCATCAACATGCTAGGTTTCATAAGTTTCAATGGTAAAAATCCCAATTTTTTTTTTTTTCAAATTTTTTTTTGATATTGCAATTTTTTTTTCAATTATTTTCTTCCTACCGATACATTCTGCACATCGTGGCCGGTTCCCAGCAGGTTTCATGACCAAACTGGTTAGATTTTTAGCTTGAATTTGGCATTTTGACCAAAAAGTCGGTTTTTAAGCTTTCTGTGGGGTTGGAATGGTGCCTAGGTAGTTTTGCACACGCTGAAAACAACCGAAACTAACGCTTTTCCCCTTTCCTCCATGGTTGGTTGGTAGAAATCCAAGAAATCACTTTTTTCCGCACCGTATTTTTTCCCCCGATTTTGCAAACAAAAAAAACATGGTTTTATCCTGTTATCCCCATAAGATGAGAGGAAAACATAAGAGAAGTTTTGAATATACGATTGGATAGGTATTTGCCCACGGTAGGTTACGGCACGAGCAAATTTATTCAAATTTAAACGAGAAAAAAAGTTTCAGTTTTACTTCCTGATCTGTGTTCCCCCCCCCCCCGATGCAGGCTTTTCCCCTACGCAAAAATCCCTGAGGATGAATCTCCCCCCCCCGACTCTGAGGCATCAAAAAAATGTGCTCACACAATACGCCCTTAACACGGGTATAAAAGGCATCTACGCGGCCCCCTGGAGACGGTGTTGGCCTGGTGCCGAGCTAATTAGCGGTCTGGGAGAGGTCAAAATGTTACCTTTTTTAAGTACTCGCGCCAGTACTACGAGTACCACCATACAATTTTTGGTTAAAATTCCAAACTTCGAGATAAAAGACAAGGCAGAAATTACTTTTGGTTTTTTTTTTCTCAGTTCAAAAAAAAAAAAGGGACACCAAATGTCAGCGCAGTGGTGGAAAAATTGTGGGCAATTTGGTACTATACTCCTACTTTTTATTGGTAAGCATTTTCCTCCCATGCAACACTTTTTTGGTCATTTTGGCACCACAAATAATTTTAGCTCTGTAACATAGGCCCCAGATTCGGACTTTCGTTATTTTTGGCACTTCAGTTGTGATCGACTTTTTTCACAGGATAGCTGTTAGATTGGTTTGGTTTATTTTATTTGAATATTTCGGACTATACGCTTTTTTTTTTTTTTTTTTTTTTTTTTTTTTTTTCTGTCCCTTCCCGGCGTCACACCCTTTTTTTTTTTTTCCCCCCCCATATTTGGCGAAGGAATTTCCTAAGTCCCCACTTTTACCCCAAATGGCCTAGAAGTCACTAAAAATGGCGTTTTTCGGCCCCGAGGTGGTACCTATGTATAGTAAATCGAGGTCGCATTGAAAAACGTGTGAGCACTGCTGCTGATGTCGGTGGATGTTTTTTGACCTACTGAAAATACAAGATGCAGTTTTGAAGTGGGTCAGAAATGAAAGTATGCAAAAGTGGTCAAGATTGGTATCAAATGAAAGCCGCAAGGCGAGGCGATCAGCATACGATAGTTGTACCACCCTTTTTTTATTTTTTTTACCGACCTGTAGGTAGGTGCCCTCCCAAAAATATTATGGTAAGAGTCAAAAATGAAAAATCTTCAAAAGTGGTCAAGTTTGGTATCAAATGAAAGCCCTTAGCGAGACGACCTTTTTTTTGTCGACTATATATGCCACCCGCAAAATTTCCTTTAATCGACCTGTGGGTGGGTGCCTCGCACTGTGAGTCTGGTGTGGGTCAAAAATGAGGGTCTTCAAAAAGTGGTCCGAAGACTGGTATCAAATGAGAAGAAAAAAAAAATAGGATCAACTTTTTTGTCATTATGCCACCCACACAAAGTGGCCCCACGTGAAT
>JASAND010012390.1:0-11590 GCA_030248195.1 Trissonchulus latispiculum
GGCCCAACTCTGCTATCCGGCACCCTAGCTAATAGTTGTGCAAATCAACTGCACAACTTTTCAAATTTGTGCAGGACTGTCTCATTTAAAAATATGCCAAAGGATTAAATTTTACGCTGCATAACAATGTTAGATTTATAACGGCGGAATAAAGGACCACTTCGAAAACGGCACCTTGACTTAGAAAACAAATACAAAGGGGAGGAGGATCAGTATAACTTAATATTTAATATAAGCAATGCTGCCTCAAACAAAGTGCTTCATTCCCGAAGGGCCTTGTGTATTTTCCTATGATATGTTTTCATTTTCAAAGCATAAAAATTCAAGACAATTGTCAAAATTTACCAGTTGTGAAATTGATAATTCTATGCATTAAAACTTAAATGTAAAATTCATCACTCCCGAAGGGCCTTGTGCGTTTTAAACAATTCGTCACAGCTATCGGACGTAACAATGAAAAATTTATTATGTATTGTAGTTATGCCAGAGCGGCGTAAATTTGACTTTTTGGCCTATGTTTTACATGTATTTACGCCGGATAACGGTAATATACCGCTATCCGGCGTAAATACGAAAATTTGAGAATTTTCACAGTTACGCCAGAGCGGCGTAAATTTGACTTTTTGGCCTATGTTTTACATGTATTTACGCCGGATAACGGTAATATACCGCTATCCGGCGTAAATATGAAAAATTGAGAATTTTGAGAGTTACGCCAGAGCGGCGTAAATTTGACTTTTTGGCCTATGTTTTACATGTATTTACGCCGGATAACGGTAATATACCGCTATCCGGCGTAAATATGAAAATTTGAGAATTTTCACAGTTACGCCAGAGCGGCGTAAATTTGACTTTTTGGCCTATGTTTTACATGTATTTACGCCGGATAACGGTAATATACCGCTATCCGGCGTAAATACGAAAATTTGAGAATTTTCACAGTTACGCCAGAGCGGCGTAAATTTGACTTTTTGGCCTATGTTTTACATGTATTTACGCCGGATAACGGTAATATACCGCTATCCGGCGTAAATATGAAAATTTCAGAATTTTCAGAGTTACGCCAGAGCGGCGTAAATTTGACTTTTTGGCCTATGTTTTACATGTATTTACGCCGGATAACGGTAATATACCGCTATCCGGCGTAAATATGAAAAATTGAGAATTTTCATAGTTACGCCAGAGCGGCGTAAATTTGACTTTTTCGCCTATGTTTTACATGTATTTACGCCGGATAACGGTAATATACCGCTATCCGGCGTAAATATGAAAATTTGAGAATTTTCACAGTTACGCCAGAGCGGCGTAAATTTGACTTTTTGGCCTATGTTCTACATGTATTTACGCCGGATAACGGTAATATACCGCTATCCGGCGTAAATATGAAAAAATTGAGAATTTTCATAGTTACGCCAGAGCGGCGTAAATTTGACTTTTTGGCCTATGTTTTACATGTATTTACGCCGGATAACGGTAATATACCGCTATCCGGCGTAAATATGAAAAATTGAGAATTTTGAGAGTTACGCCAGAGCGGCGTAAATTTGATGTTTTTGGCCTATGTTTTACATGTATTTACGCCGGATAACGGTAATATACCGCTATCCGGCGTAAATATGAAAATTTGAGAATTTTCACAGTTACGCCAGAGCGGCGTAAATTTGACTTTTTGACCTACCTTCTACATGTATTTACGCCGGATAACGGTAATATACCGCTATCCGGCGTAAATATGAAAATTAGAGAATTTTCACAGTTACGCCAGAGCGGCGTAAATTTGACCTTTTGGCCTATGTTCTACATGTATTTACGCCGGATAACGGTAATATACCGCTATCCGGCGTAAATATGAAAATTTCAGAATTTTCAGAGTTACGCCAGAGCGGCGTAAATTTGACTCTTTGGCCTATGTTTTACATGTATTTACGCCGGATAACGGTAATATACCGCTATCCGGCGTAAATACGAAAATTTGAGAATTTTCACAGTTACGCCAGAGCGGCGTAAATTTGACTTTTTCGCCTATGTTTTACATGTATTTACGCCGGATAACGGTAATATACCGCTATCCGGCGTAAATACGAAAATTTGAGAATTTTCACAGTTACGCCAGAGCGGCGTAAATTTGACTTTTTGGCCTATGTTTTACATGTATTTACGCCGGATAACGGTAATATACCGCTATCCGGCGTAAATACGAAAATTTGAGAATTTTCACAGTTACGCCAGAGCGGCGTAAATTTGACTTTTTCGCCTATGTTTTACATGTATTTACGCCGGGTAACGGTAATATACCGCTATCCGGCTTAAATATGAAAAATTGAGAATTTTTATAGTTACGCCAGAGCGGCGTAAATTTGACTTTTTCGCCTATGTTTTACATGTATTTACGCCGGATAACGGTAATATACCGCTATCCGGCGTAAATATGAAAAATTGAGAATTCTGAGAGTTACGCCAGAGCGGCGTAAATTTGACTTTTTGGCCTATGTTTTACATGTATTTACGCCGGATAACGGTAATATACCGCTATCCGGCGTAAATATGAAAAATTGAGAATTTTGAGAGTTACGCCAGAGCGGCGTAAATTTGATGTTTTTGGCCTATGTTTTACATGTATTTACGCCGGATAACGGTAATATACCGCTATCCGGCGTAAATATGAAAAATTGAGAATTTCTATAGTTACGCCAGAGCGGCGTAAATTTGACTTTTTCGCCTATGTTTTACATGTATTTACGCCGGATAACGGTAATATACCGCTATCCGGCGTAAATATGAAAAATTGAGAATTCTGAGAGTTACGCCAGAGCGGCGTAAATTTGACTTTTTGGCCTATGTTTTACATGTATTTACGCCAGGATAACGGTAATATACCGCTATCCGGCGTACATATGAAAAATTGAGAATTTTTATAGTTACGCCAGAGCGGCGTAAATTTGACTTTTTCGCCTATGTTTTACATGTATTTACGCCGGATAACGGTAATATACCGCTATCCGGCGTAAATATGAAAAATTGAGAATTTCTATAGTTACGCCAGAGCGGCGTAAATTTGACTTTTTCGCCTATGTTTTACATGTATTTACGCCGGATAACGGTAATATACCGCTATCCGGCGTAAATATGAAAAATTGAGAATTCTGAGAGTTACGCCAGAGCGGCGTAAATTTGACTTTTTGGCCTATGTTTTACATGTATTTACGCCGGATAACGGTAATATACCGCTATCCTGCGTAAATATGAAAAATTAATTTTCATTTAAGCCAGAGCGGCATAAGTTTGAATTCTTCAATCGTAGACTCTTCAAGCCAGTCACTGAAAAACACAAGGTCCTTCGGGAATAAAGAAATTTGTTTTCAAGATTATCTCGCTACTGTGGATGTATGCTTATAGCAGTTATTGTATGTATTTGTTGTTCGATGATGTTAGATAAGGAGATAGCCCTTCGGGAATGAAGGACTTCGTTAGTTGAGGCATTTTGAATTATGTGCACTGTAAATGGTTGTTATCAAGTGCAATCATAAATAGGTGCCGGATAGCAGTTTCGTTAATTTTATAAAATAACTTGCAGCAAACCAATTGATTGCTACATAGTATTCCAGGTTGTGCACATTAGTTATTTTCAAAGTTCGGATCATGTTGCACAAATTTGAAAAGTTGTGCAGTGGATTTGCACAACTATTAGCTAGGGTGCCGGATAGCAGAGTTGGGCCACAAACTCTACATTGGTGAACTTAAAAACTATTGCTGATTATTATAAAGACTACGCTCGGAATCGTACCAACCAGGCTAGTCGTGGTGGCACGACAGTGTAAGCCGTAGGTCGTTGGTTCGATCCCCACCTGGCAACCAAATTTTTGTGGGCACCACAATCCTTTAGTAATATACATCTTTCTATCGTGTTTCCGTTAATTGATCCTTGGGGCTGTGAGACGATAAAAATCAAAACGACGCATAGCTTATCGTACTCAGACAATAACAATAGTATACTGAACAAAATTGGCCAGGATTTTAAATCTACACAGAACAGAAGACGGTTTACAAGAACATTTATAAAACAACCATTGTGTGCTTTCAACAAACATAAAACGTAAACAGAAACATTCAAATAAAAATTTTGCAAAAAGATTCCATCCTTCTTAGAGCTATTCCTGTGATTAATGAAAATTTATTAGAAACGCTGTGACAAATTAGAATGGGAAAAGAAAAGAAAATAATATGCAAGTAAAAGTTTTGAATTGAACACAATCTGTTTGGAAAAATTCCTTTAGAAATTGCTAATTTTGACCACACACGGCGTTTATCGACCTGTTATAGGATAATAGAAATAAATTGCATTTTACGGCTGACTTCCCGCAAAAACCATCGCAAAACAAGTGGGCAGCTAAAGTGTCACTCGAAATTACTCTTCGGCATGCCATGAAACCAATTTTAAAGTACACATGTAGTGTAAATTCGCCAGAAGAAAAGCAAAGCTTTCCGTCACAGCTGTAGTACATTACGCAATGAAGTACCTAACTATTTAGATTAATTCAAACTCTTCTCAGTGGATTGACCTGGTCCCTCAAAGACATAATTAATTAAAATAATTTGATAATATTCAAATGTATACGGTTTAGTCATTATTATAGCACTGGAATCAATAGACCAACGCTTGAGCCAAGAAAAGCAAAAGACACACAACATGCCAATTAACAATCAAATCTGCATGCATTAGTGGAGAGCACGGTTAACAGTTAACGCAAAAAATTATTTACCTTGGGTGCAAGAAACCATTCCTGTGAGGTTCTGACGTTCTGGCTCAACAATGACAGGCAAAGTCTGTACAATACTACCACCTTGAGAGTTTACACTGGATACCCGTATGTAGTAATTTCTTTTAACCGGTAGATGTCTTATAGTTGTACTGTAGCGCCATGATGGGCCTTCGTACAGGAGAAACTGACCAACACGTCTGAAATAGGGTTCGTGCTCACCCCGCAGTTCCACCCAGAAACCTTAAAACATGCAACATGCCAATTAACAATCAAATCAGTAATGCTGCATAATTAAATTAAATCATAAAGGACCATAACCATACACTAACATTTCAATTCCTTTGGGGTTTTCATTTGAAATGAATAGCAGAGCAATAATCTTTGCTTTGGAACAAGCAGCTTTCAGATTACAAATTTGAACAACATTTCTTACAAGAGCAAATTTATTAGAACTAGAACCACCTACCATGGATCTGCTCCCCTCTATGCTTAGACACAGCTAAGTTTTTCCACTCCAAAGTTATGTCACTTCGATAGCTGCAACGGTAAAATAATAAAAATTTATGGTTAATAATATTGTTTGTTTCAGTTTTTAAAAAATATTTGTTAGAAATTAGGTGTATGTTGTATTATTTATTAAAGCAATTTTGCTAGAATAGCAATCCAAGATCCAAATCAAGCTCCAAAAGTGGAAGAAACAAAGTGACAATTAGAATTATTAAACTAAATAAATCAACTAACATGCTGCCATTTGGATACAATCCCTCTTTTCTTGTAACAATATTAACACATCCATTGATTACATGCAGTAATTGCAACCCAAAAAAGCATGCAACAGCAGTCTTCATGCTAAACCCATCTGCTCTAAGATTGCAAATCGAAATGTGCAAAATTTGTGAAATCGTCGTAGCAGGCAATTTATAAAGCAGAGTACAACAGGAAGTTGATATTGTAATGAAAACATACGATCACATAAGCGGTTGCTCAAAACCTATATCAAGCTTTCATTTTTTATGATTTTAGAAAAGTCAACTTTAAGTATAATTTAGAGTTTTCTTCACATATTCCCGGCCACCAATTGGTAACAGAATTGGCGGCAAATTACACTGTTCGTCATGGACCAGTTTCAGCAGGGTCGGGTAAGGAACACTCCAAGGGTACCAGGTCCTTCACACCACGCCGGGACTGATGCCCATTAGGAAACCCCACCTTTACAAATCGGATAGTCCCGTCAACAGATGGTAACAGTTCAACTACCCGCGCAATACTCCATGTCATCCGGGGGGATGGCTCCTTTATCATCACCACTTCACCAACCACTGGGACCCTGACAACCTCTCCTTTGGTGCTTCGGAAATGGGTATGATGGGAATCACGTAGTTCTTGAAGGTATTGACTTTGCCAGACTTTCCAGAATTGATCCAGCTTTTTTTCCTTAGCACGGTAAAGCTTTTTCAAGGATTCTTTAGAAGCTGCTGAGGGGCTGTAGTCTGGGTCCTCAGCTAATTCATTGTCTTCTGGAGGCAGTGATAACCGTGAAAGAGGTGCAATAAAGTTGGCTGGTGTGATCATATTACCGTATTCGAACTCGGCTTGAGGGATAATCAAAGGTCTACTGTTGATTATTCCTTCTATCTCTACAACAGTAGTGGCCAAAACTTCATCACTCAGGGCAGATTTCCACAAACACTTCTTGAGAGCTCGCTTCACCAGACCAACTAAACGTTCATAAAATCCGCCCACCCATGGGGATCTTTCTGGTATGGTCCGCCAAACAATTTCTTTCTCGGCAAACAACTTCGATAGCTTTTCATTGACTTCGGTGTCTTCTATCTGGTCGTCCCACATAATGCTGAACATTTTTGCCGCTTTGTTAAATTGTGTAGCATTGTCGCTTAGGATGCAACGTGGAACACCTCTTCTGGCTATAAATCTTTGAACCGCACGCACTGCTGAGGCCGCACTGCAATCTTTCACAACTTCTAGGTGAATAGCTCTAGTTGAAAAGCAAGTGAAAAGAGCTATCCAGACTTTTGCCATTTCGCTGCTGTCTCCCTTCACATAAAGGGGACCCATGTAGTCCATTCCAGTATTCGTGAAAGCAGCCGATCTTGACAGACGACTTTCAGGTACTTGCCCCATTCTCGGTGGTTGAAAGCAAGAACCTTCAAGCTTTCGGCAGATTAGGCAATTTCTCAGCGTCTTCTTTACTTGAGATAGCCCTTGAGGTATCCAGTATCTTCTTCGCACATTCACCAATGTGTGCTTGCTTCCAAAATGTTTGACATTTCGGTGAGCTTCTTCGATTACAAGCTTCGTGAAATGATGCAGCTTTGGAAGAAGGACTGGGAATCTGGACTCAACCGATATTGGTGCGTTAGCAAGGCGCCCTCCACAGCGTATCAACCCATCATCGATAAACAAATCCAGCTGCTTCATAAGTTTCGTAGGCTTTATCTTTTCTTTCATCGCCCGGATCTCAGCTCCAAATTCTGATTGCTGAGTAGAACGTACCCATAATCTTATGGCTGACGTCTTCTCTTTCGTTGAAGGCGCCAAGGTCTGAGGACGTTCTTTTCTTTGAAGAGCTGCGATGAACCTTGAACAGTAGATTGTAACCCGTAGAAGCTTCTCCATAGATGAGTATCGTGTGGCATCTATTCCAAATGGTGTCCAGATTTCCGCTTTGACGTCGGTATTTAGTTGTGCCGCTATGTTGCCTTCATAGTTGGGGGAAGTTTCCTGTGCTACTTGACCAGCGGTGTCATCCTTTTTGTTGGGCCAGTACGCCCAAGATGACGGATCAGTAGCACAGAAATCTGGACCTTTAAACCAAATTGAATTGGAAAGGTAGTCATAAGAAACACCTCTCGAAGCAAGATCCGCCGGGTTCTTTTCAGACTCAATGTAACCAAAGTTGATATCATTCTTCTCTCTAATTTCTGATATTCGACGCTGCACATAGGGATCGAGTGGTTTCTTGGAATGAATCCAGTGTAGAACAATTTGAGAGTCAGTCCACAGTGACATACCAATGATGTTGATTCCCAGGTTTGTTGAGACATATCGTAGCATCCGTACTCCTGTCAAAACACCAAGCAGTTCTAAACGGGGAATGGTTGTTTGCGGACGCACCGGTGCAACTCTTGCTTTTGCAAAGACAACTTCTGTTTTCATTTCTTGAACAAGGTAAACAATTGCCGCGTACGCCAGGTTACTTGCATCCGAGCAGCACACTAAATGAACAGGCGTGTTGTTGCTGGCAATCATATTCCTTGGTAGCTTCATGTTTGACGTAATCGATAAGATGTCGGCTTCAATTCTTCTCCACTGGTCGGCCAGGTGTTCTGGAAGATCTTCGTCCCAATCAATACCATCTTTCCACAATTGTTGAATTAAAATCTTCCCTTTGATGGTAATTGGACACGCGAATCCCATAGGGTCAAACACCTTCGCTGTTTTGTGGAGTACAGTTCGCTTTGTGTTTGTTCCATCCCGAAGATCCGCCTTGTACTTGAGATGGATTGTGTCCGTAGTTGTATTCCATAGCAACCCTAGGACTTTCACACATTCTTCTTTAACTTTATCAGAGTCGGCAAACTTTGTTGATAAGGCGGAACTGTTGGTAGACCATTCACGTAGGTTCATTGAAGCTCCTTGAAATAAAACCTTCGCTTCCCTGTAGAGTTTAGCAGCCTCTTCAACATTTGTGGCGCCCATGAAGACATTGTCCATGTAGATATTGCCTTTTATCCGTTCAGAGACTGTTCCTGGATTTTGATCAAGATGTAGGTCAATTGTTGCACCCAACAAAAATGGCGAAGCAACAATTCCAAAGGGAATTCGTGTGAATCTGTAATGTTGGATGTTGTCGGCGAGGCAATGTTTTTCGACGTCTTTCAGCCACAAAAATCGTGTGCATTCTCTGTCCCGCTCTTGTAGTCCAACTTGGAGAAAGGCTTTTTCTATATCGGAGCTCATGGCAATTTCATGTGTACGGAATCGCAGCAACATTCCTCCCAAATCTTGCAAGTAGTTTGCTCCTGTGTGGATCAGATCGTTTAGGCATGTTCCTTCCGGTTTCGTCTTGGCAGATGCGTCGTATACAATCCGCACCTTTGTAGTTGCTCTGTCCTTTTTTATATGCGGAAAATGCGCAATGTAGTGCACTACCGCCCCTTGAAGAGGAACATTTTGGATTCGTTCAATCACGCCTTTCTTGAGCTGATCCATGATGATGCCGTTGTATGTTTCAAAATTTCCAAGCTCATCTGGATTTGCGAGCAAGGTATTTAAGGTTCTTTGCAGCCGATATTTTGCCATTCGGAAATTGGTACCGATTTCTGGCTTTGTGGTTTTCCAGGGCCATTGTACTAAATATCTGCCATTTTCATAAATTGTGGTATCCCTGAAGTTGTGAATTAACCGAGTGGCCAGAGATTCTTCTTCTTTAGGCGAAGATCGAATGCCCAGTGTATCCAGCTCCCATAAGTTGGATATGTCTACGCTTGTACTACAGAGAAAGGTTGACACGGCAGTTGGTTGTGGAGGCTTTTCTGTGAATGTGTTCCCAGCTAGCACTGCACCTAAGGGTGTTTGATACAGCACCAGCGCTCCCTCCAACTGTATGGAAGAGGCCGCTTTTGGTCCTAAGAACAGATTCCAGTAATCCATTCCCAGGAGTATGTCGATCTTGATGTTTTGAATACTCTTAGGAGGTGCGTTTCTGGGCTTGAACTTCTTGATGATTGACCAGGATTTGCTGTTGAGACGAATGGGGTACACTGGCAATGGAGGTGCCATGCCTGGAACAGCATATGCCCTAATCTTTTGTGCAAATTTGCCTTCACCATGGATAGTCAGCTCTACAACGTACGCCTTAACCTTTTCTACTGCGCTGGAGTTGAATCGAGCAGTGTTTAGAATTACCTCGCGGACAGGATCCAACCCTAGATCGTCAGCAGATGACTTGTCGATGCAAGTGTAACGGGCACCAGCATCAAAGTAGATGTTCTGTATTTGACACTTTTGATTTGTTGGATTACTCACTTTCGTAGCGCACGTCGCCATGACGATCCCATCGGCTTGGCTACTGCTGGCTAAAAAGGTCTGGAGTTGACCCATATCGGTTGGCACCGGTTCTAAGCTGGACATCTGTTGTGTTCCAACCACAGGTGTCCTTGTATTGCAAAGGCTGGAGTGATGACCTGTTCTTTTACAGTGATAGCATTTTTTGTTTTTGCGGCAATCCTTGGAAACGTGCTGGGTACTGAGGCAAATGTAGCAGCGGCCCTCCGTTTTCAGCATATTTCTACGTTGATTCACATCACAGACAACTTTGCAGTCGTCACTGAAATGCTGTGCATCGCCACAAAACACGCACTTCCTAGAGCTTTGACTTTTTTCTTTTGACTGTGATTGGAAAAGAGAAGCCGCAGTTGGAACATTACCAACTCCGTCCTTCTCTTTTGCCTCTCTATACGACTCTTTCTTTGGCGGGTTGACATACAGGGCTCGAATCTCTGACAAAATTTCAATGAAATCTTGCATGACCCATGTCTTTTTGCTCGTACCCCTAATAACTCTAATGCGCTTGATTTCACTTTGTAGTGTAGAAGGAAGCTTAGCTATCATCGCGTAGACTTGAAAATCTAGAGCTACCTGAGGAACATCCATTTTGGTCAGCGTGGCGGTTGTGGCTCGTACCTCATCCACAAATTGCTCTAAGTTAGTGCAGTTCTCCTTAACCGGCGGGAGCATGTGAAAGGCCTTCAGTCTAGCTTCTATCAGTTCCTCTGGACGGGCGTACTCTTCCTTTAAAATCTTTATGGCTTCTGCGTAACTATTGCCTTCCACAGACAGACCTTTTATCTTGTCTCGCGCTGGGCCTTTTAGGACTTGAAATAGGTAGTCTAATTTTTGCTTATCTTGCAGCTGAGTCTGGGAGTCGACATTTATCTGGAATGACTCCCAGAAGCTTAGCCATTCTAGTTTATCGCCAGAGAAAGTAGGCAGTTGTACCTTAGGTAGTTTAGCTACACCAACTTGTTGTCTACTCTCACCATTCGAAAAACCTGATGTTGTAGCCGTGTTGGAAGCAGTTGAACTGGAAACCAACCTTGTTAGAATCTCGAACTGTCCTCTTTGAGTTTCCATGAGCTGTTGTCTTTGAATTTCAGCCCTTTCTTGATCTTCCAGTCTCATCCTTTCCAATCTCTGTAGATCTTCTTTTCGTTCTTTATCTTGCCTCTCGATCAACTTAAGCATCACAAGCATTAGGTCGTTTTGTTGTGTGCTTTCGGGGGACCGCTCTTTGGGCATGGGGTTTGGAATGGATGGGTCGGATTTGGGTTTTCCGGGCCTTTTCCCCACCTTCGCCGGGTCGCAGTTCAATTGTTCTAATTCCTTCCAGGTGAAGGACCCAGACCGTAGCAACTGTAGGGATAGGGGAACACCGGAGCATCCATCACAGTCCCAGGGGAATTCTTCTAACTCCACCAGGGCCCTGTAAAGTTCGTTAGATAATGTCCCATCCTCCACTGCATTGATGCAATCTTGGCATATCCACTGGCAACATGAATCACATTTTAGTCCGTTTTTGCTGTCCTTTCCACATTGATAACAAGGATCCGTAGATTGTGAAGCCATTAGTTGAAATTGAAATTTAGAGCAAAAGCTCTGCTACCATATAAAGCAGAGTACAACAGGAAGTTGATATTGTAATGAAAACATACGATCACATAAGCGGTTGCTCAAAACCTATATCAAGCTTTCATTTTTTATGATTTTAGAAAAGTCAACTTTAAGTATAATTTAGAGTTTTCTTCACA
>JASAND010012391.1:0-25455 GCA_030248195.1 Trissonchulus latispiculum
AACTTGTAATTATGAATTATGAAGCTGCGAATCAAAAGTTTATGACGCTGGAGATATGGGTTTTTAAGAATGTTTATTTCGAGCTAAAAGTGGAGAACCTAAACTTTAGTGTTTGGTTTTAAGTTGACGACAGCCGGATTTGCGGTGTCGCGTCATACCTAACTGAAACATTATGCTCCACTATTGATATTTTGTTGAAGCGACATGATCTTTACTTCAAGATATCAATGAACAGTATAATTTTGAATAACCTAAATGAGTCATGAAGAAATCGGTCCAATGCAAGCCGAACATCTGTTTACATTTGTCCATACGTTGTTATAAGCTAGCAACGTTTACAATTGTTATTTTTATTTTTTATACCAGCACGTAAGTTCGTAACTCTTACTTAAAGATTATAGATCTGGCTACACTAAGTACAGATTACAATATAATAAAAGCGTGTAAGGTGTGCGCCTACCGTTGTATGTAGAATTAAAGCACTTGATGGCTTATTGAATTTGTAAACTGTTGCTTTAGTGCTGTCCAGCACAGAATATTTTACTATTTGCTGAGGTTGAAATTTTTTAATTAACAACCATTAATTAACTAATTCAGATTTCTGTGTTGGGATGGGATTGTTTTCCACAAAAATCCAGTGTGGTGTTTTGAATTGAATTGTAATAAAGCTGTAATAAAATACTACATCCAGCTCATTATCGAAAACGCATTCCTTTTAGAATTATAATTAATGGAATTGAAGCTAATTTGAATTGGCTGCAATAACATTGTGGATATTGGACTTTTCGCATGAACACGGCTTAGCAACGACACACTTCGTTTATCATCAGATGTATAATGATCAATCCTTGGAGGATGAATGTCTTAGTTTTTCATTCCTTATTCTTAAAACGCTTGCTTCCTTCTGCGCAAAATTTAATGTTCTCTTTGGCCTCGTTTCTCATAACCGTTGAATTTCGTAATCCAATGGTGGCCGAGGCTCTTCACATAGCTTTTTAGTAGAGTAGTAGAGAGTAGTAGAGCTTTTTAGTTTGAGCTGCTGCTTAAACGTCTTGTTTTTGATGCGTGCCTGATGGCGAGGTTCTTCTGGAATGGAATGTTTTCGGGTTCCACTATAGCATTTTGATCGTGGAAACAAGATGGTCGGGCTCTCGTGAGCTTCTCCGTATTCCGTGCTCTACCGTTTTCCCAAATAACAGTAGACAGACTCTTTCTAGATACTTGTTGATTCAAACGTTAATGTTAATGCTAAAGTTAATTCAAACTTAAGCTTGGTTCGATTGTGCCAATCGGTAGAGCATTGGCCTAGATCGCCAAAGGTTGTGTGTTCGATCCCCACCTCAGGCCCGAATTTTTCGGGTTGGAGTTGCTGTAGTGACAATTTTAGCTTCGTTTGTTCTTTCATTTGTGAAGGTTCGGTGAACTTCAGGAACTTCTTTACTGGTAGTCTGTGCTGGACGTATGCTCCCACCACAAGAGCAAGATCGCATCGATCAACAGTAGTCTTTACATCAGATATCAATCTTTGCATTTTCTTGCAATCCACAATAGGGTTGTTAAGTTGGGTGCGAAGTGAGCGACCAAACATAAGATTGGCTGGAGTGCTGGACTGACAGCAGTTGCTTTAAAGGCGGATTAGGTGATTATTCATTGTTTCCTAGTCACACCGGTCAGGAAAACTTTGGCTGCTATTTAATTTATCTGATAATGATGACTCTATCAACTGCTCCATTTGCTGAAGTGTTGCGGACTGCAGCTTGGTTGTGTTGAATTTGAAAGCGAATGAGTTATTCCCGAAACTAAGCAAGTGAATTTCGATCCATTATCAGTCCTGATCTGTTTGGAAGGCCAAATCGAGAAAACAGTGGTCCAGGAAGCTTACCATGGGTTTTCATTCAGAATTCTTAAAGTCTTTGCTACTTACACTTTGCAAAGTGAGCCAACAGTTTTGTAGTTTAGTTGTACTATTCAGTTGAACGTGTTTGTCAAGATCAAAGCAAGTTGAGGATATAAACTAAATAGCAAGAATGTGATCATACTTTGGTAAATCATTAGTGCTATCTCCATATTCTACTTATTACTTTACTTATATCGCTGTATCTAACAACATAGATTCCAAAAATAAAACATGAAAGTAGTACACTTAGGGACTTACACTAGAAACTTCAGAGATGTACTACACTGTAAAAAATATTGCATAACAGTTATCTATTTTTCTTAGATAGGGAACTTGTGACATCCTAACTAATTAGATAACTGTTATCTAATAATTTGGGATGGCAGCAAACAATTTAAATTGGCGACTTGTTGCCAAATTAACTATCATAGCTTTTACCATATATACCCAGATAACTGTTATCCGTGAAAAATAGAAGGTTAGTACTTAAAATTAAAGGATGACTGGTATTTGTTCAAACCTAGAATAATAGCGGAAAACAAAATGAATATGCTCTATAAAACTGTGGTGCAATGAGCGACATTACAGACAATAGGAATCGAATATGCTCTACGTATCAATCCTTTTCGATGTTCAATTTTCGGATACTCCACAATATCCACTGTCCGCCATCCAACGCTCTGGATATTAGCAATCAAAAGATTTGTTGCTAGCTATCCATTTGAATTGGATGGCTTCCAATAAAAAGGGATTACCCTTTTTATTGGGCTACGACCCTGCCATAGGTACCCCCAAAAGGTACGTAATGGCCAAAAAAATTGCTTCCACTGCTCTATAAAGAGAAACAGTAGGAACAATTGTCAGAAAATGTTGACATGAAACTTGAAAAAGTTGTTTGTTTCTCTCCTTTATATAGTACTCGTTGCGGTATCAGCGTATCGAGTACTTTCGTAACACACGTTACTGCTTGAAGTGGTTGAGCGGGATGAAACCTGCTTGGCTGATGCAGCAAGATTTATGGGGTCAAACAGTGCAGCTGACTGTGACAGCGTCTGGTTACCCAGATTGAAATGTTTATAACTTGCTCAATTTTGAGAGTTATACAGAGATCTATACATCGTTTTGAAGCTCATGATGAGCTGAACCGTTTTATGAAATCAAATCATGAAAAAATCAGTTCTGTCAACCAGTTATTCCACATGTGCATATTTTAATATTTAAGGGGGAGAGGCTACTTGGGTCAAAACTTCGACCCTCACGGATTTTGCTCAAATTGCGCCCATTGATACTCACTAGGGCCGTACGCAGTCCATTAAAATTTGAGATGGTTTCGTCCAGGAATAGAAAAGTTTCAGCTATTCAAAATTTCCAATTCCTATTGGAAATGACCTAAAACCGCAACTTTGGATTTTTCGTTTCTGACAACGATAACTTACCCAAATCAAAACCGTTCGAAACCTTCTATATCTCATGTGGTAGCTAAATACAATATCTAAATCTTGCCGAAGAGCTTTTTCCAAAATTTTATTTCTAACTTTTACAGTAATCGTTTCCGTGAGGCAACCCCAAAAATTTGCCTAAATGTGGCATTTTTCGAAATTTTTCGAACTTTACAAATATGCACAATATTATATCAACCGATAGTTTTTTAATTCTAAAAAACGTTTCTTCTTGTCACGAACATTCGTTTTGCAGCTGTTTAATGTTATCGGCCAAAAACCGTATCTTCGTAATTTTTCAATTTCGGTGTTTTGGGGGTGGTCTCTCAGAAAGGATTACTACAAAAGTTCTGGAATGCTACAACTTAAATAGAATCAAAACATTTCTTTCTCCCATTTTTTCGAAAAGTTGCCTAAGGGGCCCATGTCAAGATAAAGGTTAGAACCACCAGAACCCCATCAGAAAAAAGGAGGTTCTCAATTTGTTTTCATGCGTTTGCATCCAGGACATTGACTTGTAACTTGTAAGTGACTGCGTTGAGGTTCCTTTCCTTCAACAGACACTTCAGCAGACATGATAATTTTAAAATGCGTATATAAGTATCCCAATCATCAAATTTGTAGCACATAACCGGGGTGTACTGGGGGAGGGTCTTCCTGGCTTTTCTAATAAATTTAGGCTGAAATTTGTGTATATGCTACAAACAATATTCACAATATGGATATCAATCGAAAGCTGACTACAAGAAGAACAAGTTCGTCCTAGATCTAAGTCGAGGCAACGCACACACTTTTCTGTATACCCGGACTCTAGGAACCTCAGACCTTCCAGCAGACACTTAAAACCAAACAGTGGAGGATCAAAACTATTGAAAAAATTTCAGAACCACAGTTTATAAAATTTATCGTCCATCCGTAAACAGTGCGTACCTATAATGTCCTATTTTTCGCGTTCTTCGTATGCCGCAGAAAAATTAGCACTCATTCAAGTATTATTTTACACGGCATAACAAAGCACTACATTTGAAGAGTATTTTTGCAAAATTTAGGTACAGTAACTTGTACACGGCGGTCAGGACGAAACAAAGTTTCTATGCATGGTACAATGTTGAGTTTTAACCCGACTACATCAACTTTAAATGGCTCAACGGGACGCTACATTATGGAATTCTTTCATTCTTTGCATCAAACCTGTATTATTAAGTGGCAAAAGGCCAACTGGCTTTTCCAGCATTGAACTTTAAACTTTTACTCCTAAATTTTACTCATCTTTACTCGGCTCTCATCTTTATTTCTACTGACGTCGTCCAAAGCAAATATTGGTAAACAAAGATAGCATCATTAAGTTATGTAAAGTATCGCTTTGTTCCTGATACTTGTGCACCAAAAACAGATAACACCAGTGCAATTTAGACCAAAACCCTTCAGATTGATTAAAGTATTTCCCGGAATCCGGGCCTGGGGTGTGGGGAAAGCAGTCCAGTTCCGGCTCCAGGCTGTGTCTGAAATTTTAGACCCGGATTCAAATCCTCTACTATCAGTTAAAATTGAGTGTAGATGCAACTTGAGTGTAGTTTCATAGCTATTAAAGCAACGTCTCCTCTTCCCATGTTGCTTGCCGCCATCATCATAAAACGCCGGAAACAGTTAAAATTGTTTACAAATTAAAATATTTAACTCACTTTAAGTCTAAAAAATTTTGCCACTATCAACAATATTTAATAAGTAAAGGTTAGCAATTGCCGTTGAAGTACTAATACCCAAATTAAAAAGATTGATATTAGCCAGCAATATTAGATAACTGTTATCTAATTTTCTAGATTTTCAATCAATCCTGAATTAATAGCTAACTGATATCTTTTATATCTGATAACTGTTATCTATTTTTCTTGAATGACAACAGTGATCATCAAAAAATAGATAACAGCTAGGAAATTTTTTTTACAGTGTATATGTGACGGTAACCGCAATCAGTTTTTATGGCGATTTATTTGAGCAACTATGGGTGCACCTTTAATTACTGAAACTTGAAGTAATTGTGAATTAAGAATTTAAAGTTTTTGAATACATGTGTCTCAAGTTGGCAGAACTTTCTCAGGCTGAAATCGACTGACTCGAAAACTCAAGATATTTTTGAGGGTGAACTTGCAATTTGCAAATTGCGACTTGCGTATTTGAAACACATTTAGCGTAGGTTAGATATTACAGACTCGAGAACTCAAATATTATAGAGTTATAATGAATCCGGTTATAAACAGATACGTTATCTTGAAACACAAACTTCTCAAAACAGCAGAATCCGCCAAAATTTATGTGCTACACCATAAAAGACTTCTAGACAAAGGAGTACTGTTTGGAGGATTTCTTAAGGTGTCCCCAAGAAAACATGTTCAATTTTATATGAACGTTCGCAAATTAACATTGCTCTGTCATTCGACCATGGAATAAGGTGGGAGAAATGGGGGATATTCGGATTGCCTCCCCAGAAAATGTGCAGATCTCTCGGTGAAAGGATAAAAGGGTAGACCTCTCAGGACTTTTTCTCATGAAATTGCAATTTTAAGCATTTTGTCAAGAAACTTTTTATAACGACTGCTAAAATTTTTTAAAATCGTTTTACTGGATAAAAATTACAATTTTTGCTCTAATTCTAGGCAAATTCTCATAAAATTTTGTGCTCTAATATCAGCTAGATTCCCTTAACCATTTTGGCTTTTTTCAGAGGTGGACTCTATGTAGACTGCTGCGTAGAAATGTTGGCAGATTCTGCAGTTTTGAAAAATCGAGGTTTCAAGACAACCTGTCTGCTTCAGGCTAGGGTCAAATTGAAATGACACTCGTTGATTGAACGATATAAGCCCAAAAAACAGTTCATCAGCTCTGTATTACTTTCGCACAAATTAAGCTACTTTTAACGTCCGTTCAGGCGGCAAGAATTCTACATATAAGGGTGTCATTTGGTTACCTGGTTGACCAGGTGGTCCGGCAGCACCTGTCCGGCCACCTGGGCACGGCGGGCAGTTATCGATGGCGCTGTCCTCGGCACCTTCGTCCCCGCTGGTTCCAGGCTGGCCGTTTTGCCCGGGCGTGCCCGGAGTTCCCGGCTGGCCCGGTGGACCAGGCGGGCCCTTTGGGCCGGGCGGGCATCCGGCCCCACCATTGGCCCCGCCGTTGGCGCCATTGGCTCCGTTGGCCCCGCCGTAACCACCGGCACCGTTTTGGGCACCATTCTTCGCATAGCCGCCGTTACCCCCGCCATTGGTGGGAACACCGTAATCTAAACAAAAATAAATTAAATAACCAAACAACAAGGTTATGAACTAATAGTTGAATAAACCACCTGGATAAAACCAAACTACAAGGTAATTAATAAAGCAAAAATGACAACGAATAAACATTAACTTGATTATGGAGCAATTTATACTCTATATACAGCTTATTTATGCATTCGTACCAACTAAAAGTGTCACCAAGAGTCCATGATTTTCTCCTATATATTAGAAGAAGAGTAAGCCGCTAGAGGGCTCCTCTTCTTGGCATTGCGTTACGGTGCTCCGACCACTATACGCGAATGTTCCCCCGTTTGGGAGGGGGGGGGGCGACAGGTATACCCCCCCTCCGTTTGGTGGGGGGTAGTCGACAGTGGTCCCCGTTTGGTGGGGGGGGGGGGTAGCCAAAAGTGCTACCCGTTTGGGGGGGGGGGGTCGGTCAAGCAGGCTAAGTTTTGCTCATTCTGAAGGGCTGTTGAAGACCCCCCCAAACGGGGACCACTTTTGGTGACCCCCCCCCAACGGGGACCTCTTTCAGCGACCCCCTCCCCCCAAACGGGGACCCATTTTCGAATAGAACAGAAACTACCGTAATCCTCTGCTCTACCCCCCCCCCACCAAACGGGGGACCTTGTTCTGCTACCCCCCCCCCCCGCCCCCCCCACCAAACGGAGGGAGGGTATGTAATGTCGATTCGGTCGACCCCCCCCCAAACGTGGGAACATTCGCGTATTGTGGTCGGAGCACCGTTACGCAATGAAGTGAAGAGAAGCCCTCTAGTGGCTTACTCTTCTTCTTAATAATAGTGCAATTATGCACTCTTGGTGTCACGAATTGAGCAAATTATTAGTTCAAATGAAATAGATCAGCCTACTTGCGGCTTGTCGTCGGATAATTTCAGCGGGTGGTCGCTGCTCCATAATATTCTTCCAGATCCGATCTGACTGTACCTAAAACCACTAAATGTTGGTAAACAAACAACCTGTTAATAAGAATGGTTATAATGTGTGTGTAATATTTGATATATAATATTGTGAAAGGTTGAAATCAGGATTCAAAGAATTGATGAAAAGGTCCAAGACGGGCAGGGAACCCGAGTTGGCTGATTTGAAGGAGGAAACTGCACCACTCGGCTAGATCCCCGGATAGGGAAGTTTACAGTGCTAACCATTCGAAGTTGCTGATATTTAACAATATATAATAATGATAAAATTAACACACCAAATAAACTATTAATGTTATTAACGGTTAGTTTTAGTGTTACAAAATATCAGTTATTTGAGCAAAGTCGAAAGGTTGAAACTTGTAAATATGAGAATAAGTTTACACAGCTCCGTCCGAAGTACCGATTTTGGAAAAACACGACTCGTTTACCTTGAAATTGTTCACGTCCGACATCATATCTGCTTTCAGATCCGAAATCATACTGTAGAGAACAGGAAAGCCTATCAGAAGACCGCCCATAGCTACAGATGAAAAGAAAGCAGCCAAGGCACCAGCTAGCTTAGCACTATCCATGGCGAAAATAGATTGACCGTTTGCTGGCACAAGGAAAATGTATCAAACTTTTATAATCCCAAAAATAGGATAATTGCGATTTCTTTGCTTGATAAAGTTGGAAAATCAAATAAAAACTGTTTCGCCAGATAGTTTTCCTGTAATTGACTTTTTCCCCACCACTCTCATTGAAAATATTTTTGTAACGCTTTGTTACGTTTGATAGTAAAGCAATTGTAACAAACCTTCTTTTAAGGCAATGTTTTCTGTCAAAACGATTAGCATAAATACGTCATATTTGTGTGGTTTTCCTGCAATTATCAATGCCAGAAATCTCACCTATAAATGAAATTTATTGGCGAAGAAAGTAGAAACAAAAAGCTGTAAAATGTGTTGAAATTTAATTTGTTAGGTCATAACATTCAAGCAAGCATAAAACCTGAAACCGTGTTTTTTCCTCGGAAATACTGCTGTAATTCCAACATTTCAGGCTTTTTGTAACAACTAAATAGTTGTTTGTGTAACACTTCTCAAAAGTAAAAACATTATTAGAAGTTGTTAGAATCGAAAATGCCTACCAATTATTATTGCATTCATGCATAAATAATTACCAGTTGAAAGAAAGTGCTGAAAATAATATTTTTCATGATTTTAACTAAAATAGTTATATACTTGCAGTTGTTACTAAAGGTAAACCACCCGTTCCCGGGCACCTGAGCAATCTATATTTATCCGTCTTTCGTGCAAGATATTGGTATGTCTGCTGTTGTAGTGTTTAACTTCTAGGTGTTCTAGTCTACGACTGTTCTAGGCGAAAATCAACTTTTCTGACAAACCTACGACGCTAAAATCGTACCTTTGAGATTAACCCGAGTGGTTTAAGGGATCTCCTGCGCCCTTCCGCCCCAAGCTCTAGCTTTTAATTTTTTTGACCAATCACCTTAAATTTTTGTAATGGAGCATACTGATGAATTCAAAAATTTTAAAATCTTAAAATTTTGAAACTTACGGAAAACTTGCATACAGAGGTTTTCTGGGCAACTAAACACTCTAGGTGAACTACTGCGATTTGTTAGCTCAAGATAAGCTTACAACTTTTGCAGATGCCAAGCTAACGGAAAGCTGAATCGAGAAACAAATTTCAGATTTGTGGCCAGCATCCCAGAAAACCCTCTGTATTCAGTAAATTGGGACAAAATTTTCTGATCCCCTTGGTCCACCCCTAACCAACCGTAAATTTTTAAAATTTTTTAATTCATCATCCTCCAGTATGCACTCCAGTATGCAAAAGCTTAAAATGATTGGCCTGATAAAATCAAAGTTACAGGCTGGGGGAAAGGCACAAGAGTTCCGGTTTAAGTTAATTCGGTTAATTGATCGCATTTAAAGTTTGGAATGTTAACGACTGACTTGCTACCATTTTGACGCACAGCATTTTTCTTGATTAGCTTACTTCTAATTTGTAGTTTTTCAGGCCATGTTATGACTTAGAACTGACTTAGCTTGCCACAGCTTCATTTCCAGCATTAGTCTGTTGCCTTCTTTTACCGAACGTGTGGTGCGATGTTGAACGCGTTGATGAGCGACGTAAATCCGTTACTATCGATTTTTAGACAAAAGTAATCCTAGCCATACGTGTGCTGGGGGGGGTTTCCTAGCCCCACCCCCAGACCTCGTCCCTCACCCCCCCAGAATCCGAATTTTTCCGGTTTTTTGAGCAAAAAACCGGAAGAATCCGGTTGTCAGGCGGCCGCTGGCCGCCGGCTCACCCCGCCCAGAATTTTCCTTCCTCCACATGTCTGATCCTAACTTGTTGCTCAAAAAGCATTCAGTCGTCGCTGGTGTAGCGGAAGGGCCATGGTTCGACCCTGGCTGGGCCAATACTTTACTTTCAATCTTGAATGAAAAGCTAAACTTCCCTCTTCCCTTATCTCTCCTGCATAGGCCGCCATGGTTTTGTGGGTACAAGGGTGACCGACGCCTCCCGTATTAGCTCTTTTTGGTTTCTTCTTGGTCCACCAGCCTTTGGTAAAAGCACTACGCTTCTAGATGACTTTTTTCTGTGATACGAGTATTGGTTCGGAACTTCTGAACTTTGATATTAACCTAGCACTTAATACCCTATTTTTGCCGGCCATAACTCATTTTTGTATTTTCATCAACTTTTTGAGACATTGTTTTCTAATACTAAGCCTGCACATCAGCTTAACCCGTCCAAAACTCAGAATTTCTAACTTCTTGTTTGCCTTAAAAAGGGAACAACGTTTCTAGAATAATGAGGCTCTCCCACCACCTGGAAATCTCGTTTTTTTCCTAATTTTAGGTGACAAGCAGGTATCTAATTTCGTTGGAATCAGCTGCCATTCAAAACAGGGGAAAAGTAACATTATACCAGGGACCCTGTTTTCTGACAACATTGCCACATTTGGAGCGAACGATCAATATTTTTGTTAGCTAGATATCGGGTTAGCTAAAGGCTTAACAGGGTAGGTTTTGCCCCTGTCTGCTAGAAAGCTTCAGCTTTAGCTTACTTTCAGGCACAGCTAGAAAGAGCAAGATTTTTCTCCATCCCAGCTAATTTCCATGGCAACTTTTGCCCATTTTATTCTACCTTTGTTTTGACCCCCAGTGCAATTATTTGCCCATTTCATTTGGTCGTATTTCATTTTGTCTGAACGGCAGGACTGAACTGCTAAGGTGTGGGATGTGCAATTACTGCTACAGTCATGAAGGAGCACAGTGTAGATATGGAAGTGTCTAAGCGAAACAATGCCATCATGCCTAAGTTAATGCCAATGCCAGTTGACCCCCAGATTAAGGGGAGAAGTTCAAGTTCTGGTAAGCTGATAAAAAGTCCAATTCAAAGCAATTTTGTAATTGACATTGTTAAATATCAGCAATTCACGTGAACTCTGAAAGGTTGAAATTAATGCAGTTGAACACTTGAACAGCGAAGAGTTATAATCGGAAACTTGAGGCACTGAACTTTTTCTAATTATATAAAGTTAGTTTACATTAAGGCCAAAAATGTGTGTTACATTTCAAGCGAAGGCTGCTGAAGCGTGCTGCAGCGAAAAGGGAGTGACGGGCCTGCTGATAGAACGCTTCAGCCTTCTTCGCGCAAACATGCGAGCAAGTGGTGGTAATTGTGTACCAGACAGTGATGGAACCGGGTCACTTAGGCTTGACCCGGTGACCCGGTGACCCGGTTGAGCCCTGACCCGGTGACCCGGTTTTCCAGAAAATTCAAAAATCTGCCAAAAAGTTTTGATTTTGCCCCCAAAACGCTAAACTTTCGGCTTCCAATGTTCCATGACCACCCGGAAAGAATAACTATGGCTGTATGTTTGCTCTAGGTTTATTAAAAAGTATTTAATAGTATTTAATAATACCTGTAGCATTTTGTAAACTTATGCAAAATGAGTTAACAAAAACCAATAATTTATCCGTCCCTAAATTTTGCCGTCTAAAATATGAGTACTTGTCCAAAAGCGGGGAAAAGGAGTCCTTTTAAAAGTTGGTTTCATTAACTATTGAGATAAATTAAATTAAATGATTCACTTATCTTCAACATTTACCTTGGTTGCAAAAACAGCCTGTAAACCATATATATATATATACTACTAAATTTATGATTTAGGCAAAAATCATTAAACCGATGAAGCTAAACAATAATCTGCCAGATACAGACAGATTCAAATAACTTCAAGCTGCGAAAATGCTCAAGACTAAAGTATAAGAAATAAGCAAATTAATAGTGCACATCGAACAAAAATTTAAAATAAAATTTTAGCCTGGTAAGCAAAACATTTGTAAAATTTGAGGTAAATTCAGAAAACCGGGTCAAGACCGGGCCGAAGTTCTTGACCCGGTGACCCGGTTCCATCTCTGGTACCAGATACTCGGCTATGGGGGGTAGGCCGTTATTATTCATATGATGTCTACATCTTGATAACTTGGAGTATTGGGTACACTTTTAGTGCTCTTGATTTAAAGAATTGATGTAGTAGGGAATTATATTTGGAACAACGTCTTTAAACTTTTTCTTATTAACAAACTTAAAGTTTATAGTTCAGAGTATTTTTCTGCTAACTCTCTCCACGAACATTTCAGTTAGGTCAAGTTTTTCAGTATACTAAATCAGAGCTAAAATTTTAGATATTTCTGTATATATGTATGTTATCAACCGCATTTTTAGCCCCAATTATGGACTCTTTCATCGAGAATCTTTGTTAACTTGTAACCTACAATCGACGCCACAGTCCTGCGTGAGAACTCAGACGGTAGTAGCCGGTTAAACTTATACTTTATTAGAGAGTGTTTAATTAATTGTTATTTTTGTGTCTATTTCAGCCTTGCCAATGATCCTGATCGCCTTGATTGTGCTAATTGTGGGAACCCTGCTCACTCTCCTCGTCTATGAGCTTTACGTGATCGGAACAATGGACGGATCCAACGTTCCGGCCAGCAACCGGAAAAGACTTCGGATGGGACCCGGGTTTCCGTTCGGTCCCATGATGTGGGACATGTACGTCAGGGATGATGAAATGATGGATGACTATGAATAGGTTGTCAAAGCAAACTAAGAGTTTATAATAGGAAGAGTAAAACACCAATTAGTCAGCTGCCAGTATTCGAAATAATATCTTTCAGCCAGGAGGATCATTTCCATATCAAATCTTCCTATTTTTTTCGTACGCCCCACTCCAGTTGGATGTGCACCTATTAGGAGTAGTGTCAGCCACGATAATTTTAAATTTTGACTATTGGGGAAGGGTGAAATCTTCCTATTATGATCGCTTGGTGTAACCTAGGGCCTTTTCAAGAAAGGGTAGAGTAGAGTTAAAATAGGCTTCTTTTAACTCGCTTTAACTCCACTCGAGCTTGAGTTTTCCTCTCTTAACTCGTTCATGAAAAGGATCGAGTTAATTTTTACTATTGTAAGGGAAGCAGGCATAGGAAGGATTGATAAGCCTGCAATGGGAGTTCAGCTGATGGTCCCGTGGTGTAGTGGTTTAGCATGTCTGACTCTAGAGCAGAAGGGCCGTGGTTCGATCCCCGGCGGGACCAATTCTTTACTTTCAATCCTGAATGAAAAGCTGAACCTCCCTCTTCCCTTCTCTCTTCTAGGTCCTGGTTTCGTGGGTACGAGGGTGCCTGACGCCTCCCGTTCGGGCTTGTCCTTGGTTTCTTCCTAATCCGCCAGCCCTGGTAGAAGCGCTACACTATACCCTACCCTTTTTTGAAAGGCCCCTAGAGTGCATAATAGATAAGAGTGTATGTAACAAGCACCGTGGTCAATACTGTCAGCTCAATAGTGTGAACGCTAAAGGAGTCTCCGCCTCAGCAACTGTGTGCCCACTAATCAAACAATATCGAACACTATTTTTGCAAAGCTAACCCCGTCTTTCTACTACTAGAGTTGGTGTCTAGTCGATGCTCAAGATTTTAGAATATCCCGGGAACTTGCCCATTTGACGGAGTCCTTTACACACTCGTGGAGAGTTAGACCTTGTGTTTGTTAACAATCTTATGCATTATGTACTCTTGATGTTTTGTAACTAAACTCTAGAATATACAATTCATGCTAATGCGAATGCGGCTGTGTGGTCTTTTCTCAATCAAGGTTGACTAACATTCACTTTGTTTGTATGTCTGAAAAGTTTGTCACTGTCATCTAGACGATTTAATTTATCATATATCATAGTAAATATTTTTGTACTAACTGTTGGGCCATTGGAGTATTTCACTGTTAGGGGCAGGTTAGTCTTATTAAATGCGACTCATTGCATGAGCTCTTGTTGTGCATTTGATACGAAGGTATAACTTTGGAAGATGGGAAACTATAACCTTTTCCCAAATTTCAAAATAAGCAAATTGTTTAGCAAATTTTAGCAAATACCCTGCAACACAATCGAGCATTTCAATAGAACGTGCAGCCTCGCATTACTGCTCATTTACAATAAGCCGCCACATTTGACTGTTCACTTTGGAGACTTTCGGGAAAGAGCTAAGCAGGGTTGGAGGGGTCCATTTTTATGGTCATTTTTTCTACTTTCTCCGATCTCGCTGACTTTTACATATTTTATTGTCCAAGCGATATATTGTAACGGTTGTTGGATTGGATTGTTGGTTGGATTTTAACGAACTCATGGTTATTGACTTATTTCACCTCAAAGTTGAGATCTTGTTAAACATACGAAATTTAAAAAGTTGCTACATTTCAGAGTCCGTAAACATGGAAATAATATAAGATAAAGCTTGGACGGACCCATTTTGCCATTCGTGAGATTTCTCTGGCGCAAGCGAAAAAGTAGCATTTTTTAATTTCCTCTGTTTAACACATGAGATCTCAACTTTGAGGTGAAATAATTCAATCACCGTAAGTCTTACGACTTTAATTTTAAAAACTCGTTAAAATATACCGTTTGGACAATAAAATGTGGCAAAATCAGTGAGATCGGAGAAAGTAAAAAATGAGCAAAAAACTGGACCCCTTAAACAGGATAAATTTAAGTACATCTGTTTTGTGAAAGGGAAAGTAGGAGTTGAAGTCCATTTTGACTAGAGTTAAACCAGCAAAAAAGCTAATTTTATACTCTACTCTGCTTCAGTCTTTCGCGAAAGGCCAAAAGTCTTTCCTTCTTTTGATACAATTTGGTTATTTGCTACTGTATTGTGAATTTAAAGTGTCAAAATTAGTATTTGCGTTTCTGGTAATTATAAAACGATGTGTGCCAAACGTATCGTCAAGAAAGAAGCCAAATGCTTTGTATCCTTGCATTATTTTTAATGATATAAACCTTATATTTTCGGAACAAAAGAAATCATATTACAGGTCTTGTTTTGCTCAAAATAACAGAACTAGGTGTGACTTGTGACTCTTATTTTTGTTATTGTGTGCTGTTTACTTTATTTGTGTGTTATCAATGTGCTTGATTTCTCTAATATATTTCTGTTTGAGCAAAGAATATATATGTACATAGAAAATATCGTTCACAGGAGTGCAATGAAACATTATCAATTATAATGATTTTTGTAATAAATCATCAAATAAAGCAATTATCCATTATGTTTTGCTAAATTTTGGCCATTCCAGTTAAGGCTCTGTTTATATAAAAAGCCTTTTAATAAAGCTTGCTTCAATTGTTTATATTAATTTTAGTTCTTTTCTTTTGATCCACAAACGGTAAGAGTTCCACATTTGTGTAGTAACTTACATAGAAAGTTTACACTTCTATTGGACCAAGCATTGACAAGAACCTCGACTTATGGAGGTCTCTAGTACTGATTTTGCTTTGAATTTAACCAGCAGCTGTACTTGCTTGAAAAGAAGGAACCACTCGCAGAACCCTAATAATTACAAAAAATGTCGAAAACTATGTTATTTCAACCAAATTTTCAATTTTATTATCATTCCAAGCCGTCATAAAACGTGGCTTAGCGGTTCTTTTTAAAAATTGAATCATATTTTTGTAATTTAAGCTAAAAGTTACGTAAGTATATCTCTGTCTAGTCTGCCTATTCTGGAGTTATGCCTCATCTCTGGGGGCCTTTTCATAAAAAGATTAAACGGATTAACTTAAACGGATTAACTTAAACAGGTTAAATGGATTAAAAAACGTATTCATAAAATCACGGATTAAACTACTTAAACGGATTAAACTGAGCCAAGACTTAAACCGATTAACTTAAACGGATTAAATTAAGTCGTTTAAGTAGTTTAATCCGTATTTTATAAATACGCTTTTAATCCGTTTAAGTTAATGTGTTTAAATTAATCCATTTAATCCACCAGTTTAATCCTGGTTTTATGAATACAAATGAAGCTAATATTTTCAAAGAGTATCTATTCCATTAATATTAATTGGCTAATTGATACTATAATTGTCAATTTTAAGCAAATTTCACTAACATCTACAATAATATCGTCCATTCCATATATTAAACTTTGTAACGTTTTTACAATGATGAGTTTCAGGCTTTCGTTTTGACGTGCTTGCTTAAGGTGGTGATTCCTTTTGGTCACATAATGTTTGTACCATTATTACTCATTCATTACTAGGAGTTAAGAAGCTATTTTTATATCAAAATGCAGCTTGACATTTTCTCTTTTTAATGCATACGATGAAACTAACGTTGCTTTTCTAAAATATTTTTAACACATTTTAGAAGAAGTATAATTTTCCAGATTTTTTGCAGACTCAAGTAAATTTTTTCGCGAGACATCGGTTATATCATTCGATACCTCCATTAAATAGCTGGGGACGATTTTTTATTTATTGTGAAATCGCTCTTCGTTATGGAGAAATAAGCTGAAATGTGTGCGTAACCTTTATTTTGCCTACTTTTTCCAAATTTGTCAAGCGATTACTTTAGCTAGAAAGCAGTAACTAAAAAGAAAGCGGCAACTAAAAAACATCCCTGGGTATATTTGTGCAGAATACATCTGTTAAGTGTTAAGTAGCAGCCCTCCAGCTTGCATGGTGAACGCTCTACAGTCTTTGGAAAAAATTGGTCGTGTTTTTGCAAAAACTACATTTTTTATGATAGCAGCCTACGGAATAGCTGTTGGAAGATCATGCGTCGGATAATTTGCCCCCATGAGACCTTTAGATCGACGCCCTTAGTTTGATTTTACGGCTTGTATAGTTCAAGAAATGATGGATTATTTGATTTCTGCAAAAATGACATGTTTTCGACGCCAAAACAAGAAAGTCGGCTATATGTCACGGTAGAAAAAAGCTAGAACGTTGCTTTAAAAAGCAAAAATATGAAGCTCAATGAGATCATTCAAATGAATATATTCATAACTGCATAGCTGCTGCCAAACTTTCAGAAATTTGGAAAAACCGCCCAGACCGGAAATCTAGAACTTTTGAAACGGGATTGCGCGGAGGGTGTTAGAACGCTAAAAGAACGTATTTCGGAAAGTTTCGTCAAATTCCATCCTGATTTACGCCGCCAACCAACAATATGCGCCTAAACGGAATCACCACCTTAAGAATTAACTGCTCATTAGACAAGTATATAACAATAGATTGCTACTAATGAGATTAACACAATGCTTAATTTTGCACCAAAACAACATTGAAATGTTGTAATCCTCTAAGAGCATGCAGAAGAAGGGGCGGGGTTGCTTTTTGGTTGACTCTTGACAATCTCCAATTTTCTGAATTTTACTTATTTGTAGTCCTCCAGGGAAGTCTCAAAACTACCCCATGGAATTTCTCAAATTTCGGGTTAACTAGTGCAGTAAGGTGCTGGTATCGTTTTGTGTAAATTTCACCATAAGCTCCAATTCTCTAAGAAAATGGATGAAACTTTCCAACTACACTATTTTGGTGCTTCTTAACATTCTGAGATAGGTCCGGCATTGTTAGGTGAAAAGACAAGGTTTTTATTCCGCTGGAGCGGAATATATTCCCCGGTGTTACTGCATGTAATGCATGTACGCTGTTGTTATTGTCTTCAGCCTCTCCTATCTTCAACATATAGGCTGGTATGTTTATTTTTTAGAGTCAACGGGAATCTATGAAAGTAACCCCGTCCCTTCTTCTGCATGCTCTTAGAGGATTACAACATTTCAATGTTGTTTTGGTGCAAAATTAAGCATTGTGTTAATCTCATTAGTAGCAATCTATTGTTATATACTTGTCTAATGAAGCGAGTTAATTATTTTGAAATTGGTTGATTCCCGTTTAGGCACATGTGTCCCGGTTATTTTGACATTTTGACGAAAATCAGAATAAATTGACGAAAAACTTTCCGAAATACGTTCTTTTAGCGTTCCAACACCCTCATAATCCGTTTCAAATTGCAAATTTTCCCGTGCAGCGATTTCAAATTTCTGAGATTTGGCGGCAACTTGTGGAAGTGCTGAATATATTCATTTGAATGATCTCATTGAGCTTCATATTTTGCTTTTAAGCGGCGTTCTAGCTTTTGCCGTGACATATAGCCGACTTTGCTGATTTTGGCGTCGAAAACATGTCATTTTTTGCAGAAATCAAGTAATCCATCATTTCTTGAACATACAAAAGCCGTAAAATCAAACTTAAAGGCGTCGATCTGGGTCCCATGAGGGCAAACCATCACGCATGATATTGGCTGTATTCCGTAGGCTGTCATAAAATGAACGAAACGGATGATTCCGCCGAGACTTGTGAGCGTTCACCATGCGAGCGGAGAACTGCTAGCAACGCAGCAACGCGCAGATATGCCCGAAGATGTTTTTGAATTGCCGCTTTTCTTTTTGGTTACTGCTTTTCTAGCTAAAAGTAATCGCCGCGACAAATTTACGGAAAAATGGAGCAAAACAAAAGGTTACACATTTTAGAACTTTTCTTGCCGACGACGACGTTCCGTAAATAAAAATCGTCTTCGGCTATTTAATGGGCGAGTATCGAATGATAATGATGTGCTGACTTCGGCAAAGTTTTTTGTTCAAACTGATTCAACAAGTTATGGAGTTGACTGCAGATCGAGTGCGAAATCCAAATCGTGCGAATCAGTTTTGACTTTTTCCGGTTTACTTACAATATTTACATACTTTCCAACGTTACTATAAGGAAAGCAAAAATTTTGCCCAGCTTCCTATTTTAGACTCCAAAGCTGTCACAAAAATCAAAGAATACTCACCGCACCCTCAATGTAAGTATTTTTAATCTTTCCAAGCGTAAACCTGAATTTTCAAAAATAGTCAGTAAATAGTGACCCGGTTTCATCTCTGGTTGAAAAGTTCTCCAGGCCAACCAAGAGTTGAATAGGATTTTCGCTCAAACACGTTTACTTTTTGTTACAGTACACGGTATCTTTCCTAAGCTGCCTCAGTATAGTTGGGGAGCATAGACGCCTCAGAATAATTTTTAGGGACAGTAACAACCTTTTCGCAGAGTTAAATCCGGGACCGGGTACCCGCGGCGCGGGCCGGGCCGGGTCTCAATCTTGAAACCGCGGGTCTGGGTCCGGGTCCTGAGGTCTAAAGACAGACTGTGAAATCCAGAAAATTTCAAAATATCCTTCTTGCAGTAGATTACCTTTAAAAGTTTCTGAGCGTTCCAAAAAAGCTTGCTTGGCTGAAGTTGCTCTTCTTGTAGTCGAGCTAAAGCATAGGTCAGGTAATCATTTCAATGTGAGTACGTATTTGGTTTGCGCAATTGAAACGAAAATCCAAATTCCGAACCGAGCCAGAAGCGAAGAAACAGTTCGGTCTAACCCGAGCCCGGCCCGAGAAATTTCTTATCGGCACAACCCACCTATAGTATATTGTGTGCAAAAATGAGCGAAATCCGTGAATAGTTTGGTCCAAAGCGACCCCCTTCAGTCCGGGTCCGGGTCTGAATAAACGGGTGCTTAAAATTTGGATCCGGTTTCAAATTTGCCTTACTAAGAGAGACTCGTCCTACTAAGAAAGCAATATGAAAGAGCAGTTGTGGAGGTGCCATAAGTGTCTGGGAGTGGCCGCAAGCAACATCGGAGAAAGGCAAAAATTGACCCAAAAATGTCCCACTCCTTAAGCTCCAAAAACTATACCTAAAAATTGTCAAAAAATCAAAAATCAAAACTTTTTGAGTTTTGATTTATCAAAAATCAAATCAAAACTTCGAGAGTTTTGATAAAAAATCAAAAATCAAATCAAAACTCCGGCACATTTTGATAAAAAATCAAAAATCAAATCAAAACTCCGCAGGTTTTGATAAAAAATCAAAAATCAAATCAAAACTAAAATGAAAAATCAAAACAACACTACTGCTAACCACCAAGACACATTCCGGGCGAATAGCTAGATGGGCAATTTTGCTCCAAGAATATGACTATGATGTCGTGCATTGACCGGGAAAGTCCAATATTGTAGCTGATGCCTTGTCACGACTTAACTTCAATGCTGTAAGAGAGCAACAGCCTTCTCTTAAATTACAGGCAATCGTTGAACTATCTATCTTGAACTATCCAAGGACTATCTTGAACTGGCCCAGCAGCGACAAGCCCGATGTTACAATCGAAAACTGAACTATCCTAGTTTCCAGGTGGGCGATCTTGTCATGTGGTATGTTCGCAACCGAAGAAAGATGGCGTTGAAGTGGACGGGACGCTATGTAATTACTCAAATCCGAGGCACTAGTGCCACCATCAAACCTTTGCATGACCGACGATCGACGTCCTCGAAGGTAGTGCATACTAATAATTTAAAGCTGTACGATTTACCATATCTCCCACTGTTATCGGTGTCCTATCAGGAGGAAACGATAGAAGAGTTGGTCTCTGATGACAATCACGGCGAAATCGACCAATCTGATCAAAATCCCGTTAATAACAATAATTGGTGTGGTCCGGTTAAAACTGATACCTTAGTGGCTGAACGCCCTCGTCGCATTCGACGTCGCCCTGACTACTTTCAAGCTTCCTTTTAAAACTTTCTTTCTTTTGCTTGTATATCTAGTTAATGTGTATCAATGATGTAAGCAAATGCATATTAGAATGCTAGAATTCTTTTTGTTTGCAAACCCACGTTTTCCCATTTTACCGTAATTCGTACAAAATATACAAAATATTCTAGTTCATTCCACAGCACTAAGTGTGTACTTTCGTTACAATTTCAATAGCCCCAATGTCACTAACCAAACTTCTCTTACAATTAATATAACCCAGTTAATCATAAACCTTCTGTTCTCTCGTTTAGTTTCAGTTTTCCAATACCATCTTGCAAGACTGCGTTGGTTAAATTCTAAGTCTGCATTTGTTAAACTCTTGCTATGCCCCGTATTACAGTACGGTGTACTGACTGTGGAAATAAACATTCCGTATCAGTAACGGCTGACGTTACTTGTCTCAGTGGAGAGGGTGACCTATGCCAAAACTGTGGAACCTCATTACAATATCAATACGAACATTCTCCGGCATGGAGGCTCCTGTCCTTCAATCAACAATTACCTATTTTCCGGTTTACCCACCTTCGTTTGTTACCCCGGGGCTCCGTTTTCCGTTGGGAGCAGGGCGTGGACGTCCTCCGGCTGCGTTGATCTATGAGTGGCGCCAGGGTTGGTGGGCACCCCGGTTTCGAAAATTCCTGGGAGCAATCGAGGAGAGCCTGGGCTGAATCGGCAGGTTGGGTGTCCAATGCACCTAGTGCGATTCCTGGCAATGGTGGACGGACTCCTGTGGGGGTGCCCGTAATCCACCCCACGAGCGTGACGGCCTCTGATTCCATCTTTGGAACTCTTGGCCCAAGCAGGTGTAGCTCAACACCTGTTTGCGACGAGGTTGCCTATTCTCGTGGCTCCGTGGCAGTGGGTTCTCACGACTCGTCCCCTGTTGGGGTATCCCAGGTTCACATCACTTATCACGGGGAAACTCAGACATTAACCGAACAATCTGACGATGCCACGGCGACTCCGTCGCCAACGAAGAAGATGGTCGTAGGTCCTCCTCCTGGTATTCCCTCCAAACTCGTCTATCCGGTTGAGCAGGCGGGCGGTAGGCCGGTGCAACCCTCAGTGGCTGGAGTCGAGGGGGCATCCAGCCTGGTTGGCCCCGTTACACCTCCAGGGTCACTGAAGGGTGCTACATGTACGACGGTTTCCCAGGCCAAGCCGCTATGCAGTTACATTCCCCTGAAAGAACAGGACATTGTGGACAATTCAATTTTTGGGGGTGGTCGACCTGTGCCCGTTTCCGACAGCCTGGACAACTCCGTTTCGGAGATCGAATACCCCATGGCTGAACCCAGACGGCCATCGCCGCCACCTTACCGCAACCGGGCGCCAAATGGTGTGGCGTTAAACAGCGCGATTGTCTTTGCGTCTTGTGTGCGGTTTGTGGTCATTCGCAACTGGATCATGACCAGGGTAACGTACCGTACTGCGCCCACTTTACGGATCGTTGCCGGAAAGAAGTACTCTGTGCTTATACTGGCTCTTATAAGCTTTGTTCTTGTGTGCTTATTTGCACGAAGTGTTTTCATCGTAACTGTTCTTGCAAGCACCCAACTCATGACAGTATCAGTTTTGATGACAATGTTGCAATCCCCAGAAATCTGCGCCGTATTTTGGCCTACCACCATCTAACACATACTCCCTTACCAGAGAGGGCGGAGGTTGTCCTGGTTCCTCCTCATATCAGCATTACTGAACATTTGAAAACGTTATCTGAGGAACTAGATTCTAGGTTGAAAAGCCTAGAATTGATTTCCCCGCTGACTGACGGGGGTCGCCAAATTTCTCATTTGGCCAACAAACGTCATCTTGACGAAGCATAATGCTTTTGATTCGCCAAAACATCACCTCTGCTGACCAAGCCTCGTTTTTCCTCCTTATTGCCACATACGAGCAATACTTGGTCGGTCACGTGTTTCGTTCCAAATTTGAAAACATTGTGGAGATTGCTTATGTCCTTAGTGGTTGTTCAGTGCCATTTTCCCTGCCCAGCCATCCTGAGGCCATCCAGCGGGCCGACATGCCCAGCACGTTTCAGCGAGCGTGCGCTTTACCTCAGCTTTCCAGCGATAACGTTCGTTCTGTCCTTACAGCCATGCATACCGTCCTTTCCCGCGTCCGCTCCATTGATGTGGACACCGTTGTTAAGCGCATGCTGCGCAAAAACCTTTTACCGCCTTTGCGCTGCTCTAATTTTCCCGCAGTGGTCACCGCCGTCATCATGACGAACATTTTTGTGATCTTCCTCCTGGATCAATCAAACAATTTCCTATTGTTAGACTGGTACACTCTTTGACTTTATATCATGTGAAACACTCATGTCAGACTTATATAACCGTAACATTTCTCCCTCTCCTTTTTATTTAAGACATTTTGACTTCTTTCACTGTCTGAGCGGGGACGCTCGTTTTGTTAGGGGGGAGGCAAATGTAGCGAACATAAACTGAAAATTTTAATTATTTACGCCCAATCTAGGGCAACATCAATCAACTACGTACTAGTTCTTTTCTTCTGTTTTGCAGAAAAGGGCGTTTTGTTTCACGGCCCAATTCACACATATCCGGGTTAAATTACTAAAGTTCTCCTTTTCAATTATTCAAGTGTTTCAACCTAGTTTTTGTAGGTCTACGTCATTTCTACATTTTTAAACTCCCTTTTCAACAACCTTTAGTTACTCTGAAAAACGGCCATCTTGAGAATCGTACGATGTTTCAGTCTTCGCTCTAACCATGCTACAATTGCCCTTTTTCGTATCTACCCTCACTTTGAGAGGCATTCTTTATTATCTTTTATACTTGCATACCTTATAATATCCTCTAAATTCGAGGTCGTAACTCGTAATTGCACTAAATAAATATAATTCTTCATTTTATCACAACTGACTAACTTCCAGTTGCCCACTCGCCACAGTTTAAAACATTCTCTTTCCTATAGAAGCATTAGTCACGCCTTCCTGAAGAATAAGCAAAAATAAGAAAATTTGGTCACCATGTTTTCCCCGCTCTAGTCAACGCCAAGTGGGGGGAAACATGGTAAAATTTTTTTACTGGGTGTACGCAGGAGAAAACCACTATTGCCATGTGATAGAGCAAGTCAAATTATGCCCGCATGCCAATTTATAGTAGCCAAAGTTTGATAGTTGGTTAGATATACTTGCAAACTTTCGAAAATCCTTAGAATTCTAGCCAATTTTGTGAGGTCAACTTTGATCAAGTACTGTACTTACGGAATCAAACTTAGAAATCAATCTGGTACTGTATGGTATACTTGTAGGCTTGCTCTTTCTAATGGGCTATACTAGGAGTTGCAGCTGCTATGGTTGGGGAGTAGGCGACCATGTTTTTTCCCCTTCTTTTCCGTCATGTTTCCCCCCTCTGACTATACGTAGCAGTTTAGATTAGGTCAGTTATTGATAGTTTCTAGGTTTATCGTCGGTATTGAGTAGTACACACGTGACTCTACGCCCAGAGGAGGCTCGGCCAGAGCCTCCTTTGCATATTTGGCCGGAATGTCAGAAATGGCCACAATCATGTCCAGTATTGCCCTAAATCGGTTGTTCTTTTGTTTTCCAAGGTTTCCAACTTAATAGCCCAAAATAACACATTACACGTTACACAACACACAATTCGGGTCTTGAACCCGCACATAAAAGCCAATCGGTCCGGATAACAGTTGCTGGAGTTTTAATCACCACCACCGCTGTTTCTAATGGGTTTTAACCCATTTGATTCAGGTAACCGACGTCAGTGCAAATCTCTGCTCAGTCATCTGCCTGTGGAATCAAGCCTGTTCACTTGTCTAATCGGTGTAGTCAGATTGGTGCTAAGATTGTGTGAAGTGTGGATCCCACCAGTGGTTACCTATCAGTGAGTCAGTTTTGTCAGCCAGTTGTGCATATCAGATCCAGTCCTGTTTGCTGTGCGGAGATCAGTTCAGTTCCTGTGCCTTTGTCCAGTTCGATCAGCCTAACAGGTCCTTGTCAGGCCTAGTTTGACACGGATACGGAACTCTAGGCAAGCAGAGACGTTCGGCTAACCTCGTATCAGTCCTTGGGAAAAAGCTACCTGTTCAATCCAAGCCTGTTCAGTATCGCCTTTTCATATCCAAAAACAATATGTGCCGTGAAAACAGCATCGCCTACGTTTTGATTCTCGTGGCCGAAGCCATCCTATAGATTCGTGGACTTTTTGCATTTTGTGTTAATCTTGAGATAATCCTTTAAATATCCTTTTCGGATGTTTCCGACCTCTCTCACCTGTAATTGTGTTTTATCCTTTTCGGACGGAATGCTTCAAAATTCAGTCACTCTGGGCAGTCAATTACACGGAGACGCGATAACATAGCCAACCTCGCTCCCACCCGATTCGGATAATAACTTACGTACTTGTTGTAGTTTTGTACGTTAGTCCCTCGAGATACTGTACGGGACAGAAGAGAGTCAGAGTAGAGGCTAGATAGAGCCTAGGGTTGAGTTGAAAAGCACATAGGATACCGGTTACTACCTGTCAACACTAGGGTGGGTTTTGTGCCTGACGATGAGAGCACTAGAACCCCAAAACCGCTCAAACAGCCCCAACAGTGAAGGACGCCAGTCAAATGTGGTAAAGGACAATTCATGGTAGGAATGAGTATCTTTGTATTTAACAAATGCATTCTTGTATTACTGTCTGCTGGAATTTGGTTGAAACTGTTTGTTCATATTGTAACAATAAATAATTATGCGATACTTTTATACTGTGCTATACTTTTCAGCTGCTTCGGCTTGAGCGTACTTTTCAGAGATCCCCAACTCTACTTGCTTCTGAGGTTAGAGTTGGTACCAAGGATTTCGCACACTTCAAACTATAAATCCCTATTCCCCTACAAAGACGGGCTTTCCACCCCCTTCAGACCCTTTTAGGTCAGTCATTGAGCCCTGG
>JASAND010012392.1:0-13182 GCA_030248195.1 Trissonchulus latispiculum
CATCGGATCGAACTAAAGCTTGTTACCAATGAAGAAAAGTTGCTAAAACTTTCCCGGAAACCTGAATACCAAGCGTTCAAGATCATTGCAGATTCTTTGTTTGCTGTAAAGTTGAAACGACGAGTTATAAAATTGTGCAAGCCTATTTATGTCGGATTTTCAGTTTTGGACCTTTCTAAACTTTTAATCTATGACTTTCACTAACTAACTAACTAAACTATTATTTACTGATACAGACAGTTTATGTTATCACGTGACAACTGAAGACATTTACGATGATATGAACAAGAATAAGACATTATTTGACTTTTCTGATTATCCAAGTAGTCATAAATGCTTTTCCACTGAAAACAAGAAAGTTATGGGAAAATTCAAAGATTAACTTAACTGTGTTCCAATTGCTGAATTTGTCGGTTTACGGTCAAAAATGTACAGTTTGATAGACATTCATGGACAAGAAAAAAAGCGCGCAAAGGGAGTAAAAAAATGTGTTGTTTCCAAGCAAGTAAACCATGATACTTTTAAAAAACCTTGTTCGACAAAACGATCTGTAAACATTTCATGAATTTTATTCGATCTAGTGGTGATCATATTGATACTATTATACAAAACAAATCTAGCCTGTCTTGCTTTGATGATAAACGATACATATTGTTTGACAGTGCAACTACTTTAGCATATGGTCATTGTGATATTATGGACACTGATGATTAAATTGTAGTACCTATTTTTATGAATTTGCAATAAAGTTTTCAACTTTGCTAAAGATGGAAAATAGGTCAGGCATGGTTTTCACTCCTGTCATGAAAAATTTACCATTGTGAAATAGTCGGACGGTAGCTGTTTCTTGCTTCCAGCTAATTCCACTGAAAAGTTCCGGCTCGTATTTAGCTTTAAGATTCAGTTGCTCCAATGTCTTGTATATATTGACAAGGTCAACACGCTTACCGATTTTGTGCGCCAGCACAATATTTTTAATCTCAACACATGGTGCGCGTCGGTTTAATAGTTTTCCAAGGCTACGGACGCAAGCTTTTCCCTCTGCTACTGCCTTTGTTCCAAGGCAGACAAATTTGCCATAGCGAATAAAAGAAAGGTCGCGTTGCTGTGAGATAGTACCGCCCCGCTAAATCTTGTAGGTGAATAAACCGCGTTAGATAATCTAGATAAATCTAAATTCCCGTTGAACTTTCCAACAAATACAATGTTAACCACTGACATTGTTTCGACTGATGCAGCCTTCTAGTCGGCACTTGCAAGTTTGCGCTGAACCTACAGCCGTTCGCACTCGTATGCTATCCACGAAATATTTAACGATTCTGTCGTTATTATCGGGCCGCTTTCTTAAGTTATTTATAATGCGGTTGAAACTGTAACCGTAGCACCTTTTTATAAGAAAATAGATACAATATTCACCACATACATTAGTATGAAAATCTTGCAGACAGTAATAGGTGATCAATTCAATATTGTATGCCTTATTACATTCTTCTATAGGATCCAGTCCATAACTATCAAAGTATTCAACGTACTGATCACAGTATAATGCAATCCAATGTTCGCCAGGGGCACCAGATGGATCGGTATTCACGACGACACACGCTGGACGTGTAGTTATATATGGCAGTTGATCGCAAGGATACACACTGAGAAAACATTTTCGTGTTTGCCGATCTTTCTGCAGTACTTTCTCAATCTCGATAGTATTCATTTTTCAGGCGTTCAGCTGAGGTTTCTTTTATAGGTTTCATATAGAGTAATCAAAAAATGGAGTTCCATTATAATCAATCGAAATTAAGTTATCAAACTCTCCATAAATGATAATTTCCACTCCATGTGTATTAGTTGATAGAGGATCCTTTAACTGCAAGTAAAAAGACAGGTCGCCTTCCTTAATTAGCTCCGTTGCACCCCATCCACGTTATCTGCAGTCAAATCAAATACAAAAATTGTAAATCCCTTTCGATAGTCGACATTCTAGATATATCAATTCCTTTATCGCTGTTCGCCATATTAATTCCCTCAAATAGATACATGTATGGTATTGTATATTGTACCTTTCCCAATTCATTTTCATAGGGTGTTTGGGTATGTATTCGTCGCCGCACTTCAAGGACAGCTCGCTTACGTTACAAGTTTCAAACTTTAGTGGATTCAGCGTAAATGAACCATTGAATGCTTCAGAGTCTACCATTGCCATGACCACTCGCCTTGGGAGTTGACCAGTGAATATGGAGTTTTCTACAATAGTTTGCGATTTTGGCGCTAAATGAGTGGTAACCATTTTAATTCGTCTTACTGGATACTTAGCTGCAGCATTAGTTCTAAAGGACATTTTCAATTGCTAAACTTAGCGATTCCTGAGGCTTGACCTTCCAATCAAACCATTTTATGTCTTCCACTTTCAGCTTGTACTCTATACCATCACTCATCAGCACAAAGCGGTCAGTGTTTCTATGCAGTTCTAACGGCAATTCCGTGTCGCTAAGCATGTACCTGTCTTGCTTAAACAGGTCGCAGTGCAAAGGTCGCAGCGCCAGTAGTTCAACTCCTTTATTTTTCATGAACGGCCTTCCTCTCCATTTCATCGCGCTTGTGGAGATGTCGTCGAAATTTCCGGCAGCGTCCTTTTGAAACATTGCCAACTGCTGATGGTTAGATTTGGCATCCGACCCATAGCTTAGCAGTACTTCAAGATATGCTTTGTATGCATAAAGCGGACCACTGTTTTCAATTTCTTTATCACTCAATTTGACAACAACTCTTTCAAATAAGGTGGAACCAATTAAATTGATTGGAACCACTACTACCTTGGTTTTGTCAAGGGTCCCATCAGCCAATGTTGGATAAGCTAAATCCTTCCCGTCTTTCGTTACAATTCTTATTTTCATGTACAAATAATTTTTATTCAAATCCAACATAAACGTATCCTTAGGAATGTGGAGCCTATGAGGTCCGTTGTCAGCTAAAGGATTTTGAGTGTAATATTCAGCCCAATACCCTTTTTCGATAGCAACTTGCTTAGGTGGAAGCGAAACTAAATCCAATTCGCTTTTAAACCCCGGATATGACTGGACATCTAGCTGTCTAGCCATTGCTAAATATATCAAACTTTACACGTTTTCTTTTCTTCTGTAGCCTTTTTATGCTTTTCTCTCTTGGTCTTTTTCCAAGGCCTTCTCCCTCCTGTTGCAAGCCTTCTCTAACTTTGCTCAAGGTACGACCCAGAGCTTGATGAACTGCGCTTTTTGAAAGAACTTTTAATATCTCTCCCATCGTTAAGATAATCTCTTGCTACTTTACTTCCTGTTCTCAAAGCTTCTTTTCCAGCATGAATTCCAACTTTTCTTACAGTAGGCCATATAGCTCGGAATAGTCCTTTAAAGAAGCTACCAATACCTTCTCCTCTTTGATAGGGGAGCCCAGAGTACGTAGGGAGGGCACCACCTGTTTGCAATAAGGCGTTCTCCCACGTCTTAATGCTTTCCGGATAATATATTGTCCTCATGATCTCAACCTTCTGAAATGAAGCTTGACAAATGCTTTGCCAAATGCAAATTTGACGGGTTGACCGCTGTCGCTGTTTATATTGATTTCCACGGTATCGAATTCCTTCTTTAATACGGGTACGTAGTGTGGATTATGATACTCTTTGTTTACACTGTCACCGTACTGCCCTTCAACATTGACAACGCTGATTAGAGGGGCCAGCGCATTGCCTACAATTTGAGGCGCGACTACATCACAGTATATAAGCATGGAGTAAAAACCGCCTCTCATATCCGGTTCGGATTCAGCAACAACTTCAAATGTGTTCACATTATATATCATAGACTCGTCCGGTGCAATTTTGACCCCTTCTTTTGATAATATTTCTTGTACTGATATTGGGGTTCTAGTAGACGCTGAGACGAATCCCAGGACCGCATAGAGACGAGTACTTAACGTTAGGCTGTCAGCAAACGCAGGTACGGTGTCAACAACTCTATGCCTGTAGTCATCAAATCTAAATGCTATTGGTGCCACTTCGCCGCAAGTGGGATGCCGCATATTGAAAATCGTAAAGTTAATTACGCGACACAGATCATCGACAGTTTCGTAGTGTCGTTTGGGTAACTGTTGGCTGACGAATGTATTGTCTGGGAATTTGAACGAAATAGTTAAGTCATTGGAAATGAAATCACTCCATGTTATAGGGTATATTATTTCAACCAAGGCTACTTCCCTTTCCACGTCTAGGTCTATGCGGTGGGGTAATCTAACTTTGTAATGTGCCAAAGTATTCGTAATAAAGTCTCCAGTATTACTAGGCAGTTGTAGGTAAAAATCCATCATCTTGGCTATTCCAGCTGTTAAACTTTTCAGGATATCCAAGCCACTGGACAAAATATTCTTTTTTACCTTTTCGTTTTCTAGTTTTTATGACTTTTTCAATCCAGTAACTGTCTGGCTCAACAATCTCTTGGACTTCATGTTCATAAAATTTTCCTTCAACTGCTTCACCTTGTAGATGACTTAAACTGTACATTATGGGGTAAGAACTCGTAGCCACTTTCACTTTGGCTATTTTAAATAATTCTTCTAACCAATTTAGCAAATAGCCTTTCTCAAACAGACCCTTCGTTTTGCTAATTCTAACTATGTCGCCGACACTCAGTTTTGCAATTGCAGCTGGCTTTTTTAAATAGTCTCTTACGTACTAGATGTTGAGTATCTAGATTAGACGCTTGTACTGGTGTCATTCCGATTGTTCGATACTCTGAGTTATTATAGCTACTCACGAGGTCTCCCAATACGTCAACATACCTGTAGGTTCTATGCTTGCTGAAATATTTCCAAATCTTTGTTTTGATTGTTCTGTTAAATCTTTCTACATGCTGCATTTGATGTCTGGTTTGTTACAAGTATAAAATTTAACTCCTTTCCTTTCAAGTAATTTCTGAAAACTATGGTTCAAAAATTCTTTTCCTTTGTCCGATTGTAGCTTTTCCGGTGTTCTTCCTTGTATCAAGATTGTCTCGAACGCTCTGCACATTTCTGTCGCAGACTTAGTGTTTACTGGAACTACCCACGCATGTTTCGAAAAGACATCAATGCAGGTGAACTAGTATTTAATGCCATCATCACTATCTGCAATCCTAACCATATCAGCTAGATCAATTTGCCACAGTTTATCGATACCAGGAATAAAATATTGTCTTCTCGCATAATTCTTCCGTACAGGCTTATGTAAGGTGTAAGTGTACTGTCGCTTGAACCATTCCTTGACATCCTTAAGGGAAATGGTGGGATCCTTTTTAGTAGCGGCTTTATATAATGGCCTGATACCTGTATAAGCTACAGAACTTTCTGGATTGTAATACAGGTCTGCTAAGATGCTGTTTTCCATTTGATTGATTTCAGAATTTTTGAAATACCAAAGCCGGCTTGAGGTGGGGTTCCGGGAGGTTCATTTAGTGTTTGTATGTGTTACCACCTTGAAGGATTCCCGATATATTCTGTAGGTGTGTTGCTGTCACGCAAAGCTTCTGCCAATAGTTTCCAACCTATTGCAGGACTTCTCTTAGGTCGGTTACGCACAAAATCATTTACCAGATCCACGATTCTGGAACCTGGAACTTCTGTTCCTTTATATGTAATTTCCCCCTTAGGATTGACTTCTAGATCGTGGATGGAAGCCATGGGGGTTAACAATTGTTGCCCCTTAGCTTTGAGGGAGTTTGGTAAACTTTCTATGATTGGATTACCTTCTTCGCTCCTTTCTGCTTTACCCTGCTCTACAATATTTATTCGTTGACCCTTTTCTCGCACAACATCTTGACGGTACTTCTTCTGGCGATACATTGCCAGCTTTACATCATCTGGAAAGTCTGATCTGTTTCTAGTTGCTTCAATACCAGTCTCGAGCTCTTCCTTATGTCGCTGTAGGTATTCAGGTCTAACTAAAATTGAGTACTCCATTATTTTTTTAGTAGCAGGTCGGTCACTAGTCCTCCTACAACGCCTAGCAAGGGTGCTAGCAATGCAGGCAAGAATCCTCCTTGCTGTACTATACGTCGTTTCTTCCACTGTGCACTTTTCCGTTTATCTCTTAACTCACGCAAAATCTTTTTATATCGATGTAACCGCAGCTTGTCCTTTGCTGATAATTTAACGTTATCCGTAAGAACATTCTCACCACAGTCGCAAATACTTTTTATTAACTCAGAGTTCCCATTTTCAATAATGCCTCGCCTCTGCTTCTGATTGCATTTGCAGAGGAGCTTAAGGTAGTCAATATTTTTCGCAAATCGCCTAGCCATTGCATTACGGGCTAGGCTACCGACAATATTGTAGCTTTAAGTCTGCATTAGTCAGGCGTATTTTCATCTGATGTTCCTTTTATGTATCTTTTAACCTGTACACACCGTTGAGCTCATCTGGAAATATTGTAGCTCTAAGTCTGTATTCGTCAGGAGTATTTTGATCCAAATCTTGAGGAAAGTCCAGATCAGGAATTTGAGGAAAGGAGTCGGGATTATCTTATTTGCCATTACAGAGAATATCGATTATAGTATTCAAAACTAAACGTTTTATTAATTCATTTTACATAATACACACTACATTCATAATAATTGTTCATTTAATATTTCATCTCGAATCTTCATAAGTATCGTACCAAGCTTAGTTTTGCCAATCCATTGGGACGAGTCGTTTATGGAAGGCTCGCTTATATCCATGCCATTTGCCCAGTATTCGTCGAATTGAAGCTTCTGCTATGATTTTATTTCCGGTGTTAATCAGCATTCGTGCCACTTCTGGATGTTGTTTCATTTTTTCTCTGTTTGCCAGTTCCATAATAACGTCTGCAATTCTTGCCCAAGCGTCAGCATTGTAACCATCTATGGACTTCCCAATTTGTTTAGCAATGAATGGGGACCATGTATTCATGATTTTTCGATGTGCATCCCAATCTAGAAAGTATTTAGCTTTTTCAGCCTGGTAGTACTGTTCAATTGTTCTATAAACTGTTCCTTCAATTAGTACAGAGACCTGTGGAAGGTACTGAATGGATGCCATCCCGAATTGAACAGCATCATCGCTTTTCCTTGTGTATTTGTTAGCTGCAGTTCATGGTCTCCCCATACATCCTTCACTTCAACAGCTTCTTGTTTTTCGCCTGGAGTAGAGTTTGCATTGCTTGTCGCTTTCAGGTCTGGACTCTGAACGGAACTGTGTTGTTCAATTCTGCGTTTCTTCAGCAGTCTTACCGTCTTGAAGGTTTCTCCACAGCAAGTTCTAGCCAGTCTGTTGGAATGGACTTTTCTTACATGTTGACGCCGTTGTCCGGCATCATCAAACTGTAAGCCGCAATCAGCACACCTAACCATCATGAACAACAATCACAACTAGCAAATGCCTTTATATAGTCTCGGCTTCTACTGCTGATGAGTCATCGCCAAAAGATATACACATCAACAATGTGACAGCTACCACTATTGTTATTTTTGACAATGAGTCATCGCCGCAAGCTAAACACATCAATAATGTGACAGCTACTATTGCTATTTTAGTAATTCACAAATTCTTAACAAATCCGCTCTCGTTATGTACAACTGATCAACCTTTCCATACATAATCTGTTTATCATTGACAAAACACAGCAACACCTTATAATGCCTTGCAATGAAAGGACACATTAGTCTCGATGTTTTTTTACCAAACACATCGGTCTTTTCTTAACGTACATTTTGATAAATTCTTGATCTTTGAATAATGCTTTGACTGATAAAGTATATCGTAACTTATCCTGTACGAGCGCTACAGAATTATTTGGAAACAACTCAAAGGAAATTGGCATGAACTGAGACGTTCCGTTACCGCCTTGCGTTATACTATTACTTGAGTGGATATCAAGAGGGCTATGGCACCAGGCGTATCGAATCCACATATAAATAGCAAAGATTTGTAGTGCAGTATAGCTAACTGCAACGATGCGTACTATTTTATCCATTTTATTACATTTTACACCACTTGCTTTTACAGGACCGTGTTGGGTCTGAGGTAGCTTACAATTTTGATTTCATTCTGTTTTACATAAAACTTTGAAATAGATATAATCTATTACACCTACTTAGTGCTACCTGCTGATAAGATTAAACGTCTTGGCTGCACCTAGTTTTCCTGCTTAGGTAGGTAGGATTTTTGGAAACTAGGGATTTTCGGATAAAATTTTACACGTTAAACATAGGGGATTTAGGGCTGCGATTCCAGAAAAGGCTGCGGTTCCAGAATCCGCATTTTTACTACTACTACGACACATAAAATATATATCTCGTGCTCGTTTCTAACTTTAGTTATTACAAGTGAAACTGCTACACTAATCAACTAATCACTGATATTTTATTAGTAATCAGTTTTATGCAACGGGCCCCAGGGGATTTTTGGGACAACTTCGAATGTTGGGAGATTCCCCCAGGGGAGTACCCATGAGAATCCTCATCGTGTGAAAGAGGCTTAATAAACTTGAAGCTGCTACAAAATTAACATTTGTGCTAAAGAAGAAACGACGTTTTGAAATGAAAAAGGTATCGATTCATGTGATATTGTCCCTATTCGTAATGTTCCAAAATTTTCGAAAAATGTCACATTTTATCAGACACTTTGGGGTTGCCTCACGAAAGCAATTACTACAGAAGTTAGAAACCATCTCGAAAAAGCTCTCCAACAAGATTTAGATATTGTATGTAGCTACAATACGAGTTGTAGAATGTTTTGAACGGATTTTATTTGAGTACATGTTGCCAGAAGCGAAAAATCTTCATTTCCGGTATTGGGCCATTTTCAATAGGAATTGGAAATTTTGAATGACTGCGACTTTTTCTACTACTGGACAACATCATCTCAAATTTCAATGGATTGCATAGGGCTCTATGGAGTATCAATGCGCACAATTTGAGCGACGGTGAGGGTCGAATTTTTGACTCAAATGTTTTTAATGTCGTATGTGATATATATATATATATATATATATATATATATATATATATATATACATATATACACATGTATATATATATATATATATATATATATATATATATATATATATATATATATATATATATATATATATATATGATTTATGTCTTTAGACAGTAACAGTCGTAGACCCAGATCCATTTTACAGCAGCATTGTTGGGTGGAGGCATGCTACTCATTTAGTTTCCAGTTATGTCTTTGCTGGAACTAGTGCGAGACAGATGCTTGATACATGGTCTTAAAGAAATTCTGGCGGAGGAAAGACATTGTCTGAGGGCATTTTGGGTTTTTGCTGTCATCACTGCTGTCGCATTTGCAATAGTCTCCAACCATGGAATTGATCGCACATACAGGAACGAAGAATTGATCGTTCAATCTCACACAACTGCCGTAGATCAGCTCCACCTGCCTAATATTATCCTATATACTCACGCCAGGTAAAACAACTGAATTTTTCCTCAGGATAAAGCGAACCGAAAGTTCCAGGCTCAGTCACTCATGTGTGGTTCCTCTAAGATTTGGTCTTGGTGCTTCCCGGCATTGCTAGGCACAAGTCTTTGCAGTCACAAAACTACCAGCAATTTGAAGCTAAGCTTAAGGGGGGGCTACGAATTTCACTAAAAGTTCGATGTTGGAAAAGTTAGCTAGTCTTTTGCCACATAATAGTATTTGGTTAAGTGTAAAATAGTTTAAAGTTTGAAAGAATTCCATAAAGCGTAGCGTCCTGTGGAGCATCAGAAGTTGGTATTATTGGTCTAAAGCTCGACATGACACGTACACAAACTTCGCCTCGCCCTGATAGCTATGTGCAAGGCACAGTACCCAAATTTTCAGGAATTAGTTCTGATATATAGTGCTTTGATATCGCGTAAAATCGTCTCTAGACCATTGCCTACGTTTCTGTGCGATACGATCAAAATGCGAAAAATTGGGTGTTGTAGGTCTATACGGGTGGAGGTTAACTAACTTCTAATGAGCTGTGGTTTACCAAATGAACCAAACTTTGCGGCAATTAATACTCCAAGTATCTGTCTTAACTTTGGTATAAATGACGTGATTTCGTTAATTCCTGTGTTCGCAGTGCTAGATTATATTATCGATATTTGGCTGTTATTTGGCGCCATTTCGAAGATGTGAGTCAATTACTCCAAAGTACTGTGGCAGAATCGGCTGAAACTGTGCACATTACAGGCCAGTGAGTGCACCAAGATGTGCCGAAAGCTATGTCACTAAACCTCGCTCCAGTGTTTAGAAATGCTAGATTGATTTCTCGAAGTATGGATGGCGATCGCTCCAAAAAGCTTTAAGGCAGTTGTAAGCGCATACTGAACGAAGGAAGCGTCATATCGAAAAACGGATTTCATATTCGGATTCAGCAGGTCAAATAACCCCTATAACCACCTTTTCGGCAAAATCGGAGACAAAAAATTTTTTGACCCCATTTTTACTGCGCTTAGCTAGCTTTTCAGGCCTAAAAATAAGGGTTATTTCTTAACGAAAAGTTGGCTAGCACACTAACCAGAAATCCAAAGCGCTTGAAACTCACAGACAGTATGCCCCTAATAGAGCCTAATAACTGGTAAAAAGCTGGGGTAGGCTAGGGGCTGCCAATTTTATTAGATCGAAGACGGCGCACGGTCACCTCGCAACTTTTTGCAAAATTTCAAACTTTGAGCTGTTATAACTAAAGAAGGAAGCAACGCTCGAAAGCCGGAATACTTTTAATATTTAGCACTAGTAACAGTTAACATTTATGGCTGAAAGTTACAGAATCGGTAAAATCGTTAATTCACCAGAGCTGAAAACCCCTTTTTGAAAAATCCCATTTTTTGCACCAAAATTTCGTCTTTGGCGTCCTGCCAAAAACGGTGTATATGAGATATATTGTTGCCCACCCTAAACTTTTTTACTTTGATATGTTGGCTAACGTTGGGCGGGAAAGTAGCTCTGTCCGACGACGTTGTGCCAACCCGTTCGTAGCCCCCCCCCCTTAAACTAAGGAACGGTCGTCACAGCGACAGTAGTAATAGAGACATCATCTGGGACCAGTTTGGGTGCCATTTTGCTCCCGGTTTTTGGGTGCCGATTTGCTCTCACTTTTGGGTGACACTTTTGCTCTCACTTTTGGGTCACTGTTTTGCTCCCATTTTATGAAACCTATACTGTTTATGAAGCAAAGTTGATTGATCTACCAATTTGTTGACCTGGATTTTTAAGTTTATTTGTGAAGTACACATTACCAGATATTCTAACAAGATGTCAACCCAAGACGCAACTGGTATGTTTGCCTTTATATTAGGTATTAAGTTAATCAAGTTGGGATGAAATAATATTGTGTAATTCTAGTGTAACAGGCTAATACTTGTTTTTGTTTCAGAGTCTATGCCTGCTTGCCTGTTTGCCAACATAGGTTCACGTTGGTAAAGAACCTACAAAGGCATGTGCGGAAACAACATCGAGAGGATTACGATTCCTTGTTTCCCAGGAGGAATGATCGCATGTGCTCCGAATGCTATCAGAAGTTCACGCAATTGAAGAGCCTGTACAGACACAAGAAGGAGCAACATGACGAGTCAGGATCCTACAAATGCGATCAATGCGGGAGTACCTTCCTCAGAAAAGCCTACCTGACGGGACATACCTGCAGAACACCAAAGTCTCCAGAGCAAACTCCAGATGAATAATTCGAACAGCGGTCAACTCAGCCTCCACAACAACCACTACCAAAAGTCCAAGAAACTTCAACTACAACGCCAGCTAATACTGAATCACTTCCTGAAGATCCTATTGAACCACCCACTCAGGATGATATCTACGCCAGAAACTGGGCACGGATTCGTACTCATCATCACATAGCCAAGAAATTCCTGCGAACTTACAACTTCCGTTTGGAAGGAACGCATATGGATGAAATTGGAGGCAACCTTAAGCGAGTATTCCTTAATCAGCAATACAAGGCCAAATGGAACATATCCTTTGGATTCATCCTTCGAGAAAGAATGACTGACGAACAGATATACTACTACGCAAGCAACAATACAAACCTATTCGAGATGCCCAGGCTAATTGGCAATAGAAAAGACTTGACTAAACTCATTGATGATATCGAAGGAATGGATGTACTTGAGTGGGCACAACAGCAACGCCCTAATACTAAATATGTTGTTGACAGCGTAACAAACATGTTGGTAACTGTGTATTGTATGGTAGGTTATGTTATTGGTTGATGCGTATTGTATCGTAGTGTATGTGTAAATAAAACTACTTACAGTGTTAGTTCTGAAGCTAGTAGCAAGGCAAACGCTGGTGAATCAACAAGAATATGTTAGTGATAAGGAAATGTAACAGACAGAAAATTTGAATTTCATGAAGCAACAAACAACAAACACACTAGTTTACATTTACCGATAATCATGAAGTTAGCAGTACATCTAAGGAAAAGGTATACATAAAGTTAGCACTACATGCAAAGCACTAAAAGTTGACAAAAGCGAATAAGACATGGACATTACAAACACTGACATTACAAAACATTGCTAGTACAAAAGCTGAAATTTTAATATTGTGATATTACAAAAGGCTGCTTTTAGAAATTTAGATTTTACAAAACACTGATTTTTCCAAAACATTGATATTAAAACACTGCATACGAAATGTATTGAACATACATTATACAACTTACAAGTTTACTGATAATATTCCCTGAGTGCACCACGTAAATAGCTGATGTCACTGGCATTGGTTACTTTGAAGTCAGTCATCTTATCGTGGATAGACTGAAGGCGTCTGTCATTGTCGTAACAGTACTCCCAACATTGATCCCATTCAACATAGGGACAGGCATTAGATCGATGACTTAGTTCCGTTTCTCTACATAGATGTAGACTGCAATCTGCCAAGCGATGGAAAAGATATCACTGGCCAATAATATAGTAACATTGTTGTGGGATAGTTCAATACCGTGCTCTGTCTCCGTAATGTTAAGTGAAGACACTACGGTAAAAAGGGTCACTAGTATAAGTTGGAACATGGTTCTTTATTCGATAAATTAATGTAGTCATTGGTACTTTTTATGGGATTTCTGGCAGTAAGGTGTGGGTTCCAGTCTTACGCGTAGTCGATCAACATAGGTCTTGACAATGTTATCATTAGTGTCACTTC
>JASAND010012394.1:0-60311 GCA_030248195.1 Trissonchulus latispiculum
ATGGTGTATGTTCACCGCAGTTGTTTTATTTTATCTTTACGTAATTTTCACAAAAGTTTTACCTTTACTAGTACCTAAGGTACCTGTGAGTAATCCTTTTTTATCAAGTCTTCTAACTTAGTGGACCCGTCCGAGGCCGCCCGGGGCCAAAAGAGGGGGTATTATGTGAAGTTAGCACCGACAGGAAAGATATAAATTATACTCGAGATTCTAAGCCTAAGTGAAAATAACATTTCATTTGTTGAACGCTCAAGTATTTTCTATCACTCTTGTCTAAATTCGTAGGTTCGATAGCTAATAATTGTATTCCTCCATATTGGGTTGACTTGTCGCAGTTGTGGGTAGGAGTTGACGAAGAAAGGTTGGGTTCAAAGTTGGGTGATTAGTTGTGGGTTTTTGATTATTATCTCTGTCGCTCAGTCGGCTTTGGCCGGAATTTTGTGGTTCGAACTGTATTTTGGTAAAGTTCATATTTTGGGTGAAATTTATGTTCTGATCTAATTTTGTCATCGAGTTCTTGTTTTAAATTAAATAAACCGTTGTAATCTTTTTACTGAATTCTAGTTGGTCAGGCCGAACATTACTCCAATGTCACACACCACGTTTGTTCACCTGTAGTTGAGTCTTATCCTAGGGAATAAAGTCGGACAGCAACGTTTTTACTAAGATCAGTATAGTCAAACTTCACACTGTATTCCATCTAGCTTTCGGTGTATTATGTATATATGTGCAATAATTAGTGGTGTGGGAAAACTGCTTGATTTTATGTGCACGTTTACGTGATTCGTTGGTGTACAGAAATTAAAGCAGGAGTTGATAATGGAGAGTTTGCGGACTCTGATGTTATTACGTAACGACTACATCTAATTAGTCTGTGATTCTGCTCCAGCAATCACCAAAGATCACCAAATGAGGTCCAGGTCGCTTAGTTGTCGACGACAATACAGTATGCAGTATATACATATGCACCAGCTAAATTCAAAGCCAAGACTAGGCTGGTTCCTAATCGGCCACTGCTGTCGCTGTCACAGTCATGTGCTCGGTGTGCAATTTTGGGAAGCAACTTTACTTGTTCTTGCGATGATTTAAGGGACCAGAGACTTGGAGCTCATACCTCAAGAGGTATAGCCTCTCCAGTTCTCCACCGAAATTTGCATTTGCAGTTCGAAAGTTTTGCAGTTTTTCTGGGGCCAAATTTGGAAAAGAATCTGTTTTGGGCTTACCACCTTCAAACTCCGCCTTCAGCACACGTGTGAAGCTATAACCGTGGCTTTGGAGAGGGTCTCAAAGTTCATTTCTCAGTTCATTTCTATTTTGAAAGGACTACCTACAGTGTCTTGTAGCTTAAGGCTGTGGATAAAACAATGGGATTAATATTATTGTTTAAAATTGTCCAAAATTATGTAGGATTTTAAGCTATTTTAATTTTTAACAACGTTTTCAAGAGAAATAGTTAACCCTTTAATGCATAACCTGGGTCAAATTGACCCACCCCCTTGTTTAACCAGCTGTGTACAACGTGGAATAGTATGTTATCCGGTGACGTCTCTTGACATCTCACAAAATTCTCTGATACAACTAAAAACCAAGTCAAAGTTGCTGGAAAATTCTTGGTTCTGGCCAGAATAAATTATTTTCAATAATTTACCCCTGGGTCAATTTGACCCAGTTCATGAAATACGCAAAGCAACACTCTTAGTCGTATTCTCAGTGACACGTAGCAACTTTTCCTTCTGTCAGTTGATGAATTTGTGCACAATAGTAGTAAATTTCTTCCAATTTTGCCTGTTTTTCGTATTAGAGACCAAGCAGAATTCTTTTGGCAGCATGGTGACTAGGACTACTCTGCTAGGTGTCAAAGACCAATGTTGTCTGCCCTAAACAGTCTTGTGTAGTAACGGGACAACGTAAATGGAACCAGTATCAACAACAAACAGTTATAAACACTACGTTAGGTATCTCTCAAGAGCTGGTAGGAAAGTCCTAAGTGGCCAAATTTGTAGGCTCTCCTCTCAGTTCTTCCTGGTAAGAACTGTGTAGAACGTTATTTTCCTCTCAGAATTAGTATTGTGGGATGATTTTGGGATTCAAAACTATTTTTGACTGATCGCCATAGGTGCCTGGGCTTTGCCAGTGTATCTAGAAATTGTTTTCAGCTTCTGTTCCACTATTTAATAGAAAATTATCGGCTTTCCAGAAAACTGTCAAGCTATTTTGTGGCTTTAGTTGGCATTGTAACAGCAAAGCAAGGTCCATGAAGCTAAAATTATGTTGTTTGTTTGATAGGGTGTAACTATACTAAAACCACTTTCCTACTTTATTTCATTAACTTCATTTCCAAAAAAAAACAAAATTTTCCCTTATTATTGTTACTGTTCAACAGGTGTGCGTCTACGGAATTAGATGCCTTCTGCAAAAGGTCACTCTTACCAGTTTAAACTCTAACTTAAAGTCTAGTGTGCGTCTACAGAATTAGATGCATTGAGTGCACTGAAGTCTCAGTGCAAGTGTGCGTATACGGAATTATCACCGTACAGCATCCCCAACGAGGCCGTTTCAGCTTGTTGCCACCAAAGATCTTGATCCTGATTCATTAAATCACGTCTGTTAGTTTGTTTAGTGGAAAGCTTGTGCAAAATTATCTTTTGCAGCTTTTTGGCAGATATACACATAAACCAAAATATATATACTTTTTATATGTAAATATAATCTTCTAAACTACTTGTGTGAACTGTGGGTGCGTCGGAGTCTCATTCTCCCACACCTGTCCTTTTTTACAAGGATATAAATTTAAGGTCAGTCCTGCAAAATTTTCTGTTTTATCTTCTCCTAAAAACAAAACGACTACAAGTTAGATTATGAGTCCGCGTTGTATAACGTATTATTAATTCATTGTCACTTCAGTGTTGAATACGAACTCCTTCTGCGACTGTAGCCTCGGTAGCTCAGTTGGCACAGCGTCGGAGGGTTAATCCGAAAGTCGTGCGTTCGAGACCCACCCGATGCCCGAACTTTTCGGATCCCAGGTGCTGAAGTGACAATTTCATTTCTTACTTTCTCTTACAAAAACTGCTGCCTTAATTGCTAGCTAAATTTTTAGTTGCTAATCCAACTTACTGTCACACCCAGCCGCTTTCTAATTTTACTTGAGATTACTCTATTTTCCCGATATATACATCTTCAATTTTAAAACTGCAATTTTTGCCTTTCCCATGGATTGACTGCCAAAAACTAAAATTTTCGCAAAGCAACTTTTAAAAAATATTCAATAAATGTCATACAATTCAGCAGTGCAAAGTGTTAGCTATTTCCGATTACTATTCGATCCAATATATTTAGCGATATTTCGAGTAAATGTTTACTTCCTTCGTTTTGTACAGTTGCAATAGTATTCCCTACAGCTTAGCCTAGGTTTCACAGCACCATTTTAATATCACTTCACAATTATTACAGCAACTTAAGACCATTTGTTTCGGCGTCAGCCTGTTTATCAGTCGGCACGTTTGATCGTCTGTCTTCTCTATCGCAAGCTCTCACTAGATTATCTCCATGTACAGGAGCTTCCATCGGTATGGCATAGATGTGCCCATTGTCATAGAAAATTCTGTCCGAACCCGGCGGGGGACCTCGACCCATCAATCCGGGTCCTTCCGGTCGGATCGGCTGTGGGCCCCAGAAAACGGGCAATGGCACACTGACGGATGAACCCGGATGAATTCGATAGGGACTGGAAAGGTTTCCGTTGGGGATGGGAAGGGGGCCGCTTATGGAGGGGGAGGTTGGGACGTCAGCAGTCACTGAGCTACTTCCAGTCTTCGACTTGGATCGACCGGCTGATTGGCAGTAGAACAGAGTGAGCAAAACTGGCAGAACCAGCAGGCCGTGGAAGGCCCCCAGTAGGATTACCAAAAGAACGGTCTTTAGAAAGGACCTGTAGATGTAGTTATCCACAATGACCAACAGGATTATGCCCAGAACCGTGGACAGAGCGCTTTGAACGATGGGCGTGCCCACGGAATAGAGCGCTGCTCGAACTCGCTCTACAGCGGTATCAGCATCCTTGGCAAAATGATAGGCTATATGCGCAGAAAAGTCCACACAAAATCCGATAGACATCACAATTGTCACCATTGAGACGAAGTCCAACTTTACACCCCACAGGGACATGTACCCGATAATTCCCACATTAATGGAGGCTATGCTAAGACTAACCCAAACAGAGCACAACGGTTTTGGTATAAGAATAAGTGATACTGTAATTACGGCTATGCTTGCTATAGCTACGTTTAGTAAGGTAGTCGGTAAAATACTGTCATATTGATCGGCGAAATTGAAGAAATCCGCGTAAACGGTAGCATTTAGAGAGGATGAAGAAGCTATTTTTCTCAGGGCCTGCATCGCATGCGAGTGGTTACTGTAGCCAATATTACGAAGTCGTATAGGAAAACGCGAGGCTTCGATTCGAGTATCGACCTCATTGAACACAATATCCAGGGCATATTTTTCGTAGGCTGTCTGACGAAAAAACAGCTTTCTCAGGAGTGGGATGAAGTTGTCAGGTTTCAGAGTCAGTCGCGAAGTTTTTCCGTAAGCCATGAAAAGTCGAAGCCAGGAATCGGCAAAATCGGTGTATACCGTATTCTCAAATCGAGACAGTTCCTTCCTACGGAAGATAGAGCCAAAAGGGGACGTCATAGTCAAGGTCACGGGACAAATTAGTAAATACAATATCTACATTGCTACCATAGTTAGAGAAATATTTATCACGCAAGGAAAGCGTATCTCTTGCTTTAGGGTATCGCGGTAACAGATCACTAGGTTCCAGGCCTATCTTTACAAAGGTACATCCCCATATACCCACGGCCAGATACAGGAAGAAATAGACCTAAAACTATGGCTTGAATGATTGGTTTGGTAATCGGTTCAGTGTAAGTTGTTCGAAAGAATCGACTCAGCATGTGATCTAACGCCAATACTGAGGTCAGGAGCAGTGGTCGTGGCGATATCTGAAACAATAACATACCAATACTACGCACTTGGTTCACCCCGTTCATAGTTTTAAATATCAGATTCATCGGTTTGGTCATGGTCAGTAGCGACAGCTAGTGTTAAGTGGTAACAAAATTAGGAAAACTATAGAAAGAAACCTTCACTTTAAACTGCCATAGTGCCCAGCAAAGTTAAATGTTAAAAAAGATAAAATTTGAAATCTTAGGGCTAGGGGTAACATTATTGGTTGAATCTGCTGGTCGAGTTATCAGTCGACAATCGGCCCAACTCGACCATCCTCGGTCATTCATATGTTAAAAATGTATTTGACTAAATGCATGCTATATATTTTGAATAACTGATTAGTTCTGTTATAATTAACTTTTTGTTTGTTATTCTGTTGACTAGCAATCCTACTAACACTAGTACTAATGATAAATTAAAAATTTCCTAATTTTCATTGAGGTTCAGTTTAGGCTAGAGGATGTTGTGTTTCAAGTTTATATTGTTTTAACTTCAATTAACCGTGTCTCTTACTGTCTGTACCTCTATTCCAATAGTTTGCAATTTCTGGCCGTCGTTCTGTGATGCAGGTAATACAGTGTCTTCCCTGAGCTTCTCGTCTTCCGGTAAATACCATAATAGAGGCAAAGAAAGTCATCTGATAAAGGTAGACAAAGCACATGGCAACGGCAGCATAGGTACAGAAGTTCTGTACGGAAGGAAAGGACGTGGAACATCCGACAGCGAAGGACAGTCCGTCCGTCAATGAGGTAACCGTGATGGAAACTCCAGCGTCCTGAAAAACCAGTCCCATCCGTTCCTCCACAGGAAGGAGAGTGCTGGTTTTGTGCCAGGAAGCCAGGAGGATGAACACGTTGTCTACACCGATGGCTGAAATAAAGAAGTGACATACTATATTGACAGATAAATTTTTTATAAATACTAAACTCTTCTCTGTGTGATAAGGGAACTCCTGTTCTGTCAACCCAAAATTGTAGATGCAGAACCTTGTTCTTTAAAAATCAGAAATGGTGGGACAATTTTCATGGGGACCCTTCTTATGCAATCTCCAATAGGGTCTCCAATAGCGATTGCAAAAATCCTAACTTTAGCGCAAATCAGCCGAGGATCTCAGAGTGGCAGAAAAGAGTTATCATAGATAACGTGGAAGAATAGGGGGGGTGCAGACCCCCAGACCGACAAAACAATGGTAGACCCCTCGGTGAAAAGGGGGCAAGGTAGACCCTCTCCCCCAGAAGGGAAATGGTAGGTCCCTCAGCGATTTTTGCCAAAATTGCTCATTTTTACAAGATTTCAACCATGTTTCAAAAAGTTCCTAACAATCGCAAAAATCTTCATTTTGTTTTGCTAATTTTTGGCCAAAATTGTTAAAAATTTGCAATTTTTGCTAATTTTGGGGTGAACCCGATTAAAATTTTGGTATTTTCATGGATAAACCCTTCGCCAGACTGGGGCTGACCAACCCCCAGCATTGGATCCCATGTTAATGTATGGTCATCATTGCTTCATATCGGAACGTGGACGGATTCAACTACAGCCCAAATGTCATATCATATGAGTATCATCACGAAGAGTTTATAATTGGAAAAGTAACACACTCACTCCACTTCACTTTCACTTGATTTTTAACTTTCCCAGAAATGTTTAGTCAGGTCAAATTTAACTGGTTTCACCTTGCTTAACTCTTTGCTAACAGATATCGATACTTTGACATTTCATTTAAACGTGTGAATAAACGCAAGAAAATCTAGAATAATGTTAAGTTAAACTTCCGTCACTTACAAAATACTATAAATGGCATGAAGTAAGCAACAGTCGTAAACTTTTGGTCTGCGTAGGCCAAAAGGCCAATGGAAGACATGATGGCACCAGATGCAGAAATCACTCCGCCGATACCCAACAGTGGCTTACTACGAATGCAGTCATTGACCAGACAACAAACAACGGTAAATACGGTAACCAGGGTAAACAAGGGCCCCAGTAGCTTAATCAGTGTCTGAGTATCCTTGTTAGCTTCAATTCCAAGAGTTTCTGAGGTCCACCAATTAATCTCAAAAAGATTGGATTTGTATTCCTGCAGAAAGCTGCCAAGTCGCTTTTCCCAGTTTTCAGCGATTTGATCCAGAACGGAATCAGTGTGCTGCAACTGATAGGGCAATATCAGCGCTTTTGCAGCAATAATCGTTCTATTGACAGTGTCTACCGTAACCCCACCAATTAGGTTACCCGTAAAAATCCCGGTCCCAGCGTCGTAAGGGTACTGTAGAAATTCCCAAAGGCCCAGGTCCATGCTTTCCTGGGTGATTAAGGGATTCTCAACACAGCTGTTTGTATAAGGATTTTTTATACACAATAGACTGTAATTGATCCAAGATCCGTCTGTCCATAGGTGTAAAGTTTTAATCCTCTGCCACAACTGAGAAGCCTCTTGCATCGTTTCCTCATCCAGTATGTTGCTCATTACATAAGGTACACTCAGAATAAGAAATCCGGTTCTGTCATATTCATATCGCCGTTCTACGTAGTAAGGATTACTGTCATTAATGTAAAATAATGACTTAAGTAGGGCCTTTGATCTTGCCGCCTCTCCATTGGATGGCGTGTAAAGACTGATTTCATCCTCCTGAATTCGAAACCGCCAGACACAGCCCAATGTCAGTGAAATTGCGAGAATGGCAGGAAATAGAAAAAATAGAATCGGTTGACGGCTAACGAATTTGGCATATCGATAGAAAAATCGTGATAGCGGCTTCTCCACGCAATCAAATTTCATACTCCTAGAATGAAAATTTAAAATATTTTTTAAATTTTAATCCGTTAATAAGTTTAATAAGCAGACACTTTTTAGTTGTTTCTAGCATATATAAATGTTTCCTGTTGCCATTCCTGAAAAAGCAGGTGCTTTTGAATGCAAACTAGAAAAGAAATGGAAACTTAGGATGGAAAATCCATAGTGCACATTTTCGTAGAATATTTACTTTGACGGAGGTGCCAGTTCCAGCAAGGTAAGAGTGTACATTGTAATTTGAGATGCCGACATATTGAAATGAGTTAGTATTTTGTAAGTTCATACTTACTACCCATTTCTTGTGAAAACGACCCAACCTCTTTGGCTTTTGAATCGTGCTTTCCAGAACTTACAAAAGTTGCATCAAGATAGATTACTCCAGCCATCTTTTAGGAAACTGAAATGCTCATTCACTTGGGATTAAACTCAGCCCGAGTGGACTGGTCTGCGGTGGTATTCACTTACCTATTTATACGGATAATTTCAACCTTTGGAAGTTCACGTGAATTGGCGATAAATATATATATATATATATATATATATATATATATATATATATATATATATATATATATATATATATATATATATATATATATATATATATATTTCAGCCATAGTTTAGACCAATTTAGATTAAATTAGATATAAATTAAGATTAAAATTACAGAAATCCCCTTAATTAAGCCCGATGTCAAGGGATATGTAACAAGACTGTTTTCGACACAGGAATACACATATGACAGAACTGTAAACAGATCGACCTTCACACTCCACGCATTTACAGTCTTTTAGATACAATTAAATGTCAAGCTCAGTTACGCCGTCCGACAGACCCCAAGTGTTCCATGTTGCAACAGCGTGACATAGAATTTGACAGTATGATGAAATTGCTTGAATGCTACAGTTCGTGTTTACACTTCAAACATTAGGAAAATAGGTCATTGCATAACATCCATCTGAAAAGAGGGGTGTCTTTTGAAGTCAGACAGAGTCGGACGAGAAAAAACGCTATCATGCTACAACGACTGACTAACAGATCCGAAACGACAAATATATCAGAAATCCAAAACACGATAACACTGAAAAACCAAGCGAAAAAATAACAAAACTAGGAATTGAAGACGAGAATATGCGAGAAACAAAGTTTCCCCAAAGCTCACCTTGTCAGGCATTTATAGTATACTATGCGACCTAGTTTGGAGAGATTTTGTGAAATTGTAATAATGACACTGACGCTGAATGAAACTGGTGAATTTTGAAAATGAATCTTCCTGGAGTGTGTTAAGTTGGTCAGTAGCGGTGACTAAAAGCCTCTGGGTATTGTAAATAATACAAATAGTTAAAATGAGTGGGTGTCTAGTCAGAATTAGACAGTTTTATTATTGAAACGGTTCACCACTTCTTTTCTTGCGAGAATTTTAAGATTTTAGAAATTAGCTAATGATTGCAAACTATAGTGAAAGCAAAAGCCTAGCGTCGCTAGCATCTATTATGTGACTGCCAGTCTGCCTGTTCAAACTCATAGCAGAGAAACCAGGGGCCACCCGTTTTAACTCATTGCATCGAACTTTCTGCGACTCAGTTGTCTTGCAGAAGATTGCGAACTCGAGTTCCCCCTAGAGACCAAATCTTTGTGGCTTTTGCGAGTGTAAACTGTACATCCCTCTTTCTTTCTATTGTTATATATTATTGTTGTATGAACAGTAGGAAGGAAGATAAAATTTAAATTTAAACGAATATTTACAAAATTCTTGCGGGATTGTGCCTTTGGAGAAAATCGAATTCTCTCCGATTCTCAACAAGGGGAGGGAGGGCAATCGTAAATTTGCAAAATGTTTTTTGATTCCTTTGATTTTACTGAAAAGTTGGCTATAGCGGGTTTTGGCAAAGCTGAGCTCATATCAGGATTTTGATTCAGATTTTCCTTAAGTTTCTCTTATTTTTAAAGTATCTCAAAAATTTGGGATAAAATTGAAGGTTAAACATTGCTTGTCCTTCTTTATCCGCCTCGTCCGCCTCGCTATCCCAAAAGTCACCTCTTCAATTCAGGCCGCGATTGGACGTTGGTGCTTAGCTTATACACAGTAAGAATAGAGTTAGACAGATCGAAATAGAATAGAAAAAGACAGATCTGAACCTCTAAAGAGAGAAAGCGGAAAAATAAAGACATTAAAATTATCATGAGAAATGATAACATATATGACTTTAGCAGTGGTGTGAGATAGTGGAATAAGAGAAAGTACTCACACTGTTTACAAGTACAGTGTTCACACTTTATCCAGCAGAAAAAATTGCAAATAGAAAACTTTGTCTTATTTGAGCTTAGGAAAATGGAAATCTGTCAGGTGCAACCGGATCATACCAAGAAAATTTAGCAAAATGGTTTACTTTATAGCATAAGAAAGAGCATGTCCTGAGCTTTTCAACGATAGATATGCAGCTTAATCTCTAACTTTGGTTTTGCAGCGAGCTATAAATAAACAGTTGAATTTGGTCAATTTTAGTTACGGAATTTCCTTGAACCGATCCCTGCAAACCATGACCTCCTGAATCGAAATACATTACTCTTCCTGTGATATCAGCTCAGCTGCAACTCATTTAACTACTTCAAACGCTACTGATGGCTGGGGGGTCGCATCGCATCCCACTTCTGCAATCAAAGTATCCAAACATAATATTCAAATATTTGTTTTAAACATATTTGTGCTTTAGAACATACATATTATGTATAAATATATACATAGTCGTAAGGACAAAGTTGTTCAAAGTTTCTCAACTTTCAAACCTCAAGAAAATTTGTACACACACTTCAGCTACGCGCTTGTGTTTACACAAATTATGCTAAGTTATCACAACAAGCTTTTGAATTCCTAATTTACTACCAAATAGGTGAATTTATCTAATTTTAAGTTTTAAACATTACCGGAATCTATTGATCATTTTCATCATTTTTTCCCTATAGGTAGGCTTGTCTCGATGTAGATGCCAAGTTTTTCTATTCGGATACCAGCCGTGTCGGCAGAATTTTATACCATGAAACCTGAAAATAAATAACAAATTAATACATAAGCTAAAATATGTACATAACAATTTCATTATGTCCATTTTTTGTTTGTTGCCTCTTGCGTGTCAAAATGTTTTGTTCCTCAAAACTACATATGGAATACAGTATTTCAAGCTACTGATATGACTAAATTGAAATCAATTAAGCTTTTAGCTTGACATGCCATGACCCCTAGGATACCTATATAATAAAATTTTATGCCGGCAGTTTTCACCAGGGTACTTATGCTTACCTTTGTATAATATCCTGACAAATAGCCAGAAAATGATTCATAGTGCTGAAAGCGAAACTCTCAGCGATTCGGATGTCTCAAAAATTTCGTAAACGAATTTACAAAATGTCTACCAAATCACACTGATTTAAAACTTAATCTGATTCTTACATTTTAATCTTGTTTCTGAGCTTGCCAGACACGATGGGGCCAGATTTAACAGAAAATTACTTGTTTCCGTTCTAAGTTTGAAGTCACGAATGTAAAGCAGCTGAACTTTAAAAAAATAGCTTTCTGTTCTTAAACTTCCTCCCAACAGGTTTTAGAAACAATTGCACTCTAACTTGCAAACTATTGCAGAAAATCTCTGGCATGCACAAAGCATTTGCAATAAAAATATTAGCTTTTTGGGCCGCTTTTTCGCTAATCCAATTGTTAAACTTTGACAATGAAAAGCAGTGTGCAGTCGCAATGCTCTAATTCCCAAGCTAAAAGGTACAAATAAACCGTTACAGACCTCACTATGACTTTCACTGAATATTTTAAAAATTTGCTGGAAATATATTTAAAATTATTGAACCCGATAACCTTACAAAGATCTCAGTTTACTGTTAAAGAGCAAATTTTTCTTTAGAAGCTGTTCTCATTTCCTATTTTGCTCAGCTTTTAGTTGAAGTCATATTCAAAAGTTCTAACTGCCGTCTGTCTACATGTCTTTAAATTTTTTCAAATTGTCTTCAAACTTCATTCAACTTCAATCAACAATCAACTTTAATCAATGCAGAAACTCAATAAAATTTTGTGCATGCAACAACAAAAACAAAACAGAAATAAAACCATAAAAATAATTTTTGAAAGATAAACAGCAGAAAGCAGACAGTGAGAAACAGTACTATCAAGAGTGCATAATTGCACTATATAAGAAGAATTTTAGAATATATCTTCTATAATAAAGGAATGAATTATGGACTCTTGGTACTATATTGGTTATTAGGTTATTTTGAGTAGGTAATTTTTTCTTACCCCTTGTTCTTCTATTCCTTGCACGATAGCCCTTTCCCCTGTACGGTAATCACTTTTTGTCAGTTGTCCAGGCCGAAGTTACAGAAAGGGTACGATAAGTTGGTTGAACCTGAAATTGGATATAGCTGAAGTAAAATGATTTCACAAAAGAGCACCAAATGTTAAGCCAAATTATCGCCACGCTACGGAATAAGCTAAAACAGTGAAATGCAGCTGTATTTCGCCAGTTGAAGAATGAAGATTCCTCCACAAGGCTCACAAAACAAACAGAATAAGCTGATTGTTTGTTTGTCATAAACCCGCTTTCCTTTTTGCATATGAGAAAACCAAACAAAGTCAACTTGACATCGTTGACAACTTTCTCCGTTAGACTGCAGACTTTTGTCAGAATCTCACATCAGTGATCGTGCTCGATTTTGTTCCGTATCGACAGAATTGTCCAATTGCTAATACTAATTATTATTTGTTATTGCTATTATTTGCTACTTCCTGTTACGGCAAGTTGGTTATAGGCGTGTCATCAACTCAGAAACCTCAAAATGTAAAAACAAAATTGAGCTAGAGTTGCCGTTGTCCCTTACTAAACAGTTTGAGCAATTGTAAAGTGATTGAGATGCCTTTGCACTTATTATAGATGGAGTCGAAGGGAGCCGAAGAATTATTTGTGCTCCGAACATCTTAAACATTTCACTTTTCAATTTGGTGAGAAATCCCAGTCCAAAAACATTTTAATTGATGTAGCGAGTAGAGAACGACTATAAACAAGCAGGCCCCAAAAGGGGCAATATTCCTTTGCAGACCTGTTATTAATCAACAACAAATGAATTAAGCTAGAGCTAAGTTAAGTTGCAAGCGACATCACTTGGTGACTTTCTTTCGATTTCAATACGTAGTTTTCGAATTCGAATTATTTACTATTGCTCTTCATAAAATTCCATATATGTATGACTTACAATCGCCTAACCCCCTCATTAATCGATCACTTCAGTGAACTCTATTTAGGTACGGCTTCCAAGCAGTGGCTCGGGCTTAAGTTTAATGGAATTTAATTTGTAATTGGATGTGGAAAACATATGAGCATAGACCCCTCGCAAAAGTGGCCACTTTCAACGTGTAGTATACATCTTAACACGTGCAATCGAAAATCAACACTCAACACGTGCATCTTGAACAAAACGTCTTATTCTAATTTTCCAGTTTAGTACCCATCTGTAACAGCGTTCTTGTTTTTGCTATTCCCATTTTCAACCTTCTTCGCTGAACTTCAACTGCTAAAATTCGGCGAAAGTAGGCCTAAAACCCACATATCGTTGGCGAATGGTGAGCCTAAGTCAAGCCACGTACCATCTTACGCAACTACCTATTACACCTCTGTGTAGCTCCCAAGCTACACTGGTGTTCAAAAACATGCAACCGTTCAGGTTGCTGACAGCCGAAGACTGCGCGATGGCAGTCTGTGCGACTGCTTAAATAGTGGTTGCAAAACCTAATTTGCATAATCTCAAACCCGGCCCGGCCAAACAAAAAAACCCGGCCCTAAGTTAGCCCTATGCTGAAGATAGGGTTTCTGAATAGAGAAGTGACTCACCCTACAATGAACATACTAATTTCCTTTTTATACATTCCTGCTCCAGCAGGAATAAAAATAGCTATACCTCTTTAAGGTTTACTTTTCTGCTGAAATAAAACCCCAAATTTCGACAGATTCAACAGATTCAACACATTCGACTGACAAATTCAGCAGATTCGTATAAACAGGAAATGTACACAAGCAAAAGAGGTTGTTGAGAAAGCATATGGAGACTAATCATGAAGATGAAAGCACGTAAAATATTCAGAAAGTAGTATACCCTATAATCAAGAGCCCAATTATAATAAATTCTTTTTATATTATAAAAGAAAGAAGAAGAGCAAGCCACCAGAGGGCCCCTTTTCTTTGCACAGCGTAAAAAGTGCTCCCACCACAATACGAATGCGAATGTTCCCCCGCTGGGGGGTGGGTGCTAAAAGTGGACCCAGTTTGATGGTCGGCCGGTGTCGTGAAATATTCTTCCCCCCCAAATATTTTTCCCCCCTATAAGGTGAAATATTTTTCCCCCCTGAATATTTTCCCCCCTTCGGAGCAATAAGGTGAAATATTTTTCCCCCCTAAATATTTTCCCCCCTGAATATTTTTCCCCCCTAATAAGGTGAAATATTTTCCCCCCTAAATTTTTTCCCCCTGAAATATTTTTCCCCCCTCAACTTTACACTGTTCTGTCCAGTACAGTAAGTTATATGAAACCCGTTCAGATTATGTTGCTGCGCCACTGTAGCTTTATATATGTTAGGCAACACAAATGGAGGATTACTGCTAACGTAGAAACATACAATTATTTTAACTTATTTGTTTTGTAACTTTTGCATGTTAACTTCTAAAGTAAAAACATTATACAATAGTTTTAAAGTACTATTATATTTTAATAGATGCATTAATGCAATTAATGCATTCTGTACTGTTACTAGACGGTATAAAGACTTTGGAAATAACGTTAAGTCAGTGGTTGTCGAATTTCGCTTTACTAAAATAAACAGTATTATTTATTCTTTTCAAGCATACACTTTTTACAGATATTCACTATATTCACAATATTCCATGCCATTTTCTAAGAAAATGTGCTAATTTTGTGTTTGCGGTTTTCTGTTCACCTTAAGGTGGTGGTTTTCTTTTGTGTAAATTTGTCGCTATATTCAATTCTTTATTAAAGTAGATGAATCTTTCCAAATATGCTATTTTGGTATACTCTTTAACATTCTGGGAACATTTTAACATTCTTAAAACTTGACCAAATGAGCTAAAATTTGGTTAGGTATGTTTTTGATCTCGCTCAGTTCAAATATCGCAAAATCTTTCGATTTCACAAAATTAGATTTTTTGATTCGCAGGGGGGACCAAGGGGAACCGAAAAATTTGTTGTATTCAGTATACGAATCTGAAATCAGTTTTCGAATCTGAAATCAGTTTTTCGATTCAGCTTCCGTTAGTTCAGGATAAGCTTACATCTTAGGCTTATAAGTTTAGCTTATATTGAGCTAACGGAAAGCTGAATCGAAAACTGATTTCAGATACGAAAACTGATTTCAGTTTCGTATACTGAATACAACAAATTTTTCGGTTCCCATGTCCCCCTGCGAATCAAAAAATCTAATTTTGTGAAATCGAAAGATTTTGCGATATTTGAACTGAGCGAGATCAAAAACATACCTAACCAAATTTTAGCTCATTTGGTCAAGTTTTAAGAATGTTAAAATGTTCCCAGAATGTTAAAGAGTACCAAAATAGCATATTTGGAAAGATTCATCTACTTTAATAAAGAATTGAATATAGCGACAAATTTACACAAAAGAAAACCACCACCGTAAGGTGAACAGAAAACCGCAAACACAAAATTAGCACATTTTCTTAGAAAATGGCATGGAATATTGTGAATATTGTGAATATCTGTAAAAAGTGTATGCTTGAAAAGAATAAATAAGTATACTTTATAGCACGGCTCTGCATGCATTCAGAGATTTATACGCACGCCGTGCGGGAAGCTCCGAGTGTGTGGCACGAGTGCGCGACGCGCACTCGTGCCACACACTCGGAGCTTCCCGCACGACGCTGCTTAAATCTTTGAATGCAAGCAATGTCGTGTTCTAAAGTACTTACACAACGAAACAAGCTGCAAATTAAGCTGTCCACTAAACTAATGAAACTTGATTCTCTGATGCTGCAGCCGAGAACATGAGTACAAGCAATTTTGAAGATAATATGGCAGTAAATTTGCCGCGGCTGGGAGGCCTTTTTTTGGTGCGCAGCTGAGCTGTCTAGGTTGGAGCTCAGCTGCACACACTGCTGCGCTATGCAGGTCACTGCATGGCGCAGCAAATTAGTATAGGTCCAGGCCTCCCAGCGTGCATCGTGCGGATAAGTTAACTTATCCGCACGGTGCACGATACAGAAGAGCAAAACAGCTCTCTGTAGCGTGCACTCAGCTATATATACGCACGCAATTAACATAGGAAAAGGGAGAGTGAGTTGTATAATACTGTTTATTTTAATAAAGCGAAATTCGACAACCACTGACTTAACGTTATTATTTCCAAAGTCTTTATACCGTCTAGTAACAGTACAGAATGCATTAATTGCATTAATGCATCTATTAAAATATAATAGTACTTTAAAACTATTGTATAATGTTTTTACTTTAGAAGTTAACATGCAACAGTTACAAAACAAATAAGTTAAAATAATTGTATAATGTTTCTACGTTAGCAGTAATCCACCATTTGTGTTGCCTAACATATATAAAGCTACAGTGGCGCAGCAACATAATCTGAACGGGTTTCATATAACTTACTGTACTGGACAGAACAGTGTAAAGTTGAGGGGGGAAAAATATTTCAGGGGGGAAAATATTTAGGGGGGAAAAATATTTCACCTTATTAGGGGGGAAAATATTCAGGGGGGAAAAATATTTAGGGGGGAAAAATATTTCACCTTATTGCTCCGAAGGGGGGAAAATATTCAGGGGGGAAAAATATTTCACCTTATAGGGGGGAAAAATATTTGGGGGGGGGAAGAATATTTCACGACACCGGCAGGCAAAAAGGCTCCCCATTTGGGGAAGGGGGGTCACAAAAAGGGGTCCCCGTTTGGGGGGAGTTGCCCAAGCAGCCTAAGTATGGTTGATTCTGACTGGTTGTTGACGACTCCAACTGGGAACCCTTTTTGGAAATAAGCTAAAACTACAGTAATCCTTTGCTAGACCCCCCAATCGCGGATCTCTTTTTGGTGACCCCAACGAGGACGAGATATGCGCTGTCGCACTGGTCGACCCCCCCCCTCAGCAGGGGTGCATCCGCTTATTGTGGGCGGAGCACCCGTACGCAATGCAGTGAAGAGAAACCTTCCAGTGGCTTAGCCTTACTATTCGTCTTAATAATATACAAGTGCAATTAATTATGCACTCTTGCTACTTGTTTCAGGACAGCGGACAGCAGAACAGCAACTTTTTGAATTGTGCCTCAGATAAAATATAACTATTGCATGTTCCAACCAAAGAGCGAAGTGTCTATCTAGACAGCGAAAGACAGACAGACAAAGCGAAAGACAGACAGCGAAAGGGGGAATGCAGAAACATACTGAAATTTTTTAGTTTCTGCGATCGTATCCATTTAATGCGAACTAATTTTGAAAAAGACAAAGGTTACATCCAAATGTCTGCTTTTATTGCAATAAATTATAAAAAAGGTGATTTTTGAATCTTAACATGTTATTTAGGTCAAATAAGCCGCGACATTTCACAACCCGGTTGATGTTTGTTGTCGAAGTAAAATCACTTTATCAATATATAGAATTAAGATTTGCAGTTTGCAAATACAGCACAATTTCATTAACTTTAATTAACTGAGAAATTAATTAGCATACGAAACAGCTTTTTCGTGAATACCCAAATTCTTCCACTGATTATGTAAATCGAAATTAGATCAGTTATCGTTTTTATGTAACTTCAGAGCACGAATCGAATAAATCAGTCTTTATTTATTATTATTAATCACAAATAGAGGTACAAAATAATGAGTATATCAGGACTAGAAATGAGATTGTGTTTCGATTGCGTGGGTGGGTGGGTACCATATATATGTCCACATCTTGTATTGTTCGCTTCTTCTCCACATCGGTGAAAACGCAGTCAGATCGTTTCAAACAATAACGAAGATTTGACTAAAGCTTAGAACCATTTGTGGCCGGTTTCGGACTTTCCACGACAACTTTGGCTACTAAAGGTTTACGACTGGAACAGTCGTTATCGTAATGATGAAGACGTCGTCTGTAGTGACGATTATCGCTCGGCTCCTGGTTGGACTTAATCTGAAGGTGGCGACCAGGATGTGAGGCAGTGACAGCCGTAGTATAGCATACAGTACCGTTGCGGTCCAGCGAACTGGCACTCGTCAAAAATCGACAGCCGAACGCCACCAGAAAGGCGTCCCTGAAACGACGATTCATGAAACAGTAAGTGATCGGATTGGTACAGGAGGACACATAGGCCATTACAAGAAATAGAATGTACAGCAGTTCACTGAACTGAGTGATACCGTAAAGGCAGAGGGAGTAATAGGTATACATGGGAATCCAGCAAATAAAGAATTCCGCTACAATGGCTGCCAGCATTCGTATGACACGCTTTTTGGCGATGAGATTCTGCTCATTATGAGTGCTGCGGAGGCGAGAAATTTGATGGATCGGATTTGAATTGGATCTACGTTGACCGCTACTTCTGGCACTGGCGATCAGTAGTCCTGTAAGACTGCGAACTGTGGATCGAAGGAGCTGCAGGGGACGTTTGGCTGCTCGAGCCGTTGGACTCTGAGAAGCGAAGTTCAAAGACGGGGACCTTCCGCCGCCTAAAACGCAAAAAGCATAAATTGGTGAATGTGTTACACAACAGCAAAACATGAAAGCCTGTCAAAAACTGCTGTGGTGTGTGAAAAAGAATTGTACAATGCCGTCTTTCTGAATGTGAAACCGCTCACACGGGAACCTTATCAAAGACATATTACACAGTCACTTTTTAAATGTCAGTTAGTTAGATGGTTTTGCCAAGAGTGCATAAACAATATCGACAAGCAATAGTTTTTTAGTTCCGGCTTGTAGTGACATTGCTGAAGAAGCTATTTTGTTGGTTCTGATCTGCTACGTGTATTATTGTTAATTAGATCTAATGATAGCTACAATTACTACACGGCTCATTCACTTTGTAGGGATTTACTTGTAGCCTGTATGGTCATGAAGCTTATTAGCTTCTATAGATAAAGAGCGGGATTAAGATTTTTTGCTTTAATCTAATAGGGCAGGGGCGAACGAAAAACATTATAATATATACTAACCAGATTGACTGCTGGACATTTCCATTGTAGTATTTTGGCTGTTTTGATCGATGGCAATTCCTTTCCATAGATTCATGATCACCATACCATAGAGGACGATCATTATTATCAGCGGGATAATGAACAGACAGAATACCAGAATACCCCAGTATGCATAGTAGAAAGAAAGAGACCACACAGCGCGACAGTTGTACTGTCCAGTTTTATACTGTTTCAGTTCATGATAGATCAGATAGGGAAGTGCCTCGATCATGGCCAGAAACCAACTCGTGGCGATCATCGTGACGCAGTGCTGCCGGGTTTGCCATCGTCGAGCATGCAACGGACGACAGATGGCAAAAAAGCGCTCTAACGCAATCACTACCAGAGTGTTTGCACTTCCGGCAACTGAGAGAGCTAAAAATAGAAAAAATCACGATCACAAATACAAATTAGCACAACAAAAGATTAAAGTAAAGTTTGACCGAAATGTAGGAAGCGAAGTTGTTTTTCTCACTGTTTTTAGTTAGGGCTCAGTCACCGTTTAGGCACCGATGGAGGCCTGTATGGTACTGGTCTCCGCAGTCCTTTGCAAAAGGCGGACAAGAAACGGAGAAGCACGTAAACGTGATTTACCAAGCCAAGCCGGCGTACGGTTCTTGGCCGCTATTAGATTAACTAGCCTCAGTCGCCCCCAGAGGTAATCTGCGTTGTCCATCGCCCGCCTGCAATGAACGAGAAGATGACTTGTCGTAACATGCTGGTGTAGAATATAGGAAGTACGCGTGAGCTAAGCCTAAGTATACGGTAGATAAGTTTCAATCCAAATTGAAATGTTTCATGAACAATCAATGTAAAATTATCGTTAGCTAATTTCATGGCTCAAACGTGACTCATAATGATGATCCAGTTCAAGATGGCGGATCAAGTTCAGTTGGGGTGTTAGCCGTAGTGTGGGTAGGTCGTGTGCAGTGTATCGCCTCTGCCATTTTGCAACTGTGGACTTTGTCCAAATATTTTGTAGTTTGACCCAGACATTTTTGGTTTTGTATTCCGTTTATTTTGGTATGAAAATAAATAATCTCTGTTAGTATAGGAATTTGATATTTATGAGCGAGTTTGCGAGAGCCTATTTGATCAAATAACCACCACACTATTTTATTGATATTCTGGACATCGCACACCTTTGACGAGAACTTGCAAATTACGGTCTGTCAGCTTGTGAATCTAGCACCAGGGTTTTATTCCCTACAAAAGTGGCGACCGTGACAGTGGTAGATGTCCAAAAATTATTCTGGACCTATCACGCGTAGTATTACTCGTAATTTACACGAAAAAGTCATACTTTTTCACGAACTTCCTCAAAGTGAAACAGAATTTTTGGAGACTGACAGAAGTGACAAAATGGCAGAGATGAATGCGGTCGGGGGTGATACTGTGGGGGGAGAAAATTTTGGGGGGGCCCCCAAAACCCACCCCAACCCCGGAGCGACAGCGCAACTGGGGGGGACATGCCCCCGGCCCCCTCCCCGATCCGGTTCTATGCCGAGTGTCCAACAGAATGGAGGAATTATAACGAATTCAACTAGCCTCTTGACATTTCAACGCCCGCCTGGGGAGGGTTCGCTTAGAGTTGTTAGCGAGTCCCCCACACCCACCCTAGATGAAAATTGGCGGGGTGGGACTAGCATGTCGACTTTTTATGCCCCGCAACCTCCAACAGTGTCAGTGTCCGATTTTGGTGATATTTTAACCGGACGGTACGGTCCTCCGAGACAAGAAAGTGGGGGGCTGGGGGTTGTTCCGGGAGAACCCTCCTTCCCTTGACAGTCGCTCCTGGGTCTGGGGGGGTGAGCTCAGGTGCCTCCCCATCCAGTCAACAGTCCGAAACTACAGTGAAATCGTTGTTGGGGAGGTCTGACACCCCTGTGGCTGAATCGGTGAGGGAGGAGATTTCGGAATCTGGAGACGGTGTTCGAAGGGATTCCCCCCCGTCGAAAGTGATGGATATTGATCCCTATTTGGAAATGGCTGCTGAAGAAGGGGAAGGTGACCTTTATACGTTGATGCAAGATTTTCTTGATCGTTTGTGTAAAAAGAAAGGGTTGGCCCCTCAGAAATTGTCTGAGATTTACCGTCAGCAGGAAAATTCAGCTAGTAAAGTTCAGAAAAGTGTTGAGCAGTCGGGGGAGTCCTTGGGACAGGGTCGGGAAACCCCTGTAGGTGACCTGATTCAGCTGGCGGACAGTCAGACCGCCCCAACTCAGGGTTCTGATCCGGTGCAAACCGCCCCGGAACGGACTCTGACCCCTTCCCCTCAATCTGTACAAAATCCCTCAAAATTGCAAAATTTGGGGGATGGGCAAATTGTGGGACCTCAAAATACGCCTCAAATCGCAGGAGGACAACTTTTGGGGACAAATGGAGGTTTGGTAGGAGATTTTGAATGGATACCGCCGTGTGAACAGTACCCACAGAGTACGTATAGAAAAATTCGTGTCTCCTCCTCCCCTCAACTGGCGGTTGCGTCGGCGCCCCGGAATGCGGCGCCCCACACGCAGCAAATGGTCTGGGGTACCCCACAGCCCAATAATTGTCAATATTATATGGTTCCGATAACATCTCAAACTCCGGTACAAATTTTGGGGGGTCCTCAGCTTGTCCCGGGACAATTCACGAATGTGCCCCAGTGTGCGGTGCTTGCCCCTACGTATTCTGTGGGTACTGGACCCGGCCCGAATGTGGCAGTGAACGCACCTGCTGGCGTTATTGACGCGGCTGGAGCTGTTCTTGCCCCATCTCTGGCTGGGCCCCGGCCCGATTCTCCTCCGGGGTCAAGTCCAGGCCAAGAATTTTCTCAGAGTCCAGGGCACAAATCCACGGTGAATCAATCTATTTCTCCTGTACCAGCAAAGGATTATGTTGAAGAGCAAACATTTGCGGCAATCCCGCGAACAGATAAGCCTTTGTATGGAGCTCGCCCGCGACATCCTAATCCAGCTACGATGAAGGCTACTGATCTTTCGGTAGTCAAACACAATGCTGCCTTGTATCGGACGTATATGGAAATTTTGCGAGAAGTTCCCAAATTTGAACCTGAAGCCGCTTATATGGATGACTGGCTTCCGCAATTTGTTTCGGCGGCGACGATCCATCAGATTCCAGAAGATCAGTGGGCAAGACTTTTGTATAATAAATTGGGAGGTAAGGCTCAGGTATATGCTTCGAAGGTGGGCCCAAATATTACCGACTCCTTCGAGAAGATTACGGAATCCTTACGTTCGCAATTCCCTAAGCCTCAGATGTCTATCCAGGAACGATACACTGCGTTTGTCAACCGTACACAAAAACCGGGAGAGACGGTACGTAAGTTCATCTCGGAGCTTCAAGCAATGGCCCTGGATATTTGGTCTACTCCGGAGGAAAGGGACAAGCACTGCGCTCAACAGGTATTTGTGGGGGTAAATCCCCGCTATGCTATGACGTTGGCTGCAATTTTCTCGCAAGGTGAGCCCACTATGGACGAATTACGCCGGGTTATTGATAAATTAGATTCGAGACTGGCAAAGTGTCAACCTGAGGAGGTCATGGATGCGATAACCCCTGTTTATCAGGTAGAGACTAAAGAGGGGGTAAAACCCGCGCAGTTTGATTTTGCTAAAGAATTGCAATCTTTGAAAGAATATTTTGAAAAGAAACTGGAGACCGTGGCGAAACCAGAGGGGCCCCCTAGACCTAGGTGCCAGTTCTGTGGGAGGCGGGGCCACGACCCAGACCGGTGTTGGGATAAAAACCCCCAACTGGCCCCAACCTTCTGGAAAAATAAGGGGAGTAGGCGTGAACAGGTGGCGGGAGTGGAGGCTTCCTCCGTTCCTGCTCCTACCCCCCAGGCCACACAAGGTTGTTATACGTATCCCACTACACAGGTGCCGTGTGCCCCTGTGCCAGTGTATACGTACGTACAACAGCCTGCTACGCAGCTGTGGCAGCCGGCTCCGGGATATCAGGTTGTGGGAACCGCGCCCGGGGTGGCTGCGTCCGCCGCCGCCCCGGCCCCGGTTCCGACCCTGGTTCCGGTGTCTGCTCCTCAGGCTGCAACACAGGCTCAGGAGGGTAACGTTCAGACACCAGAAGGGTTTGTTCGTGCCTCAAGTCAGCAGCCAGCGACAATTCCGTCTGTCTCGGAGGAAGCCCAAGGGGGGGTGTATGCCCCCCAAACTTCTCACCCACTTCCCACTCAAACTCAGGTTAGTCAAAGGGTAAATCAGTTTCATGTCGGTTTTGTTGAAGCAATACCAAATTTTGATCGAAAACCCAAAATTTTACTCGCAAGGCCACCGAACATTCTGAGTCCTCCCTCCGAGGTAAGAGTGATTAGCACTGTTTTCCCAATCCAAAATTATGAACAGGAGATAGCAAGTTTTTTTCAACCCACGGCTGTGATGCTAAGTTGGATTCCTAAATATTTGAAAATGCAAGATTTCGTTTCTGTGGTTGACGAAGGCGTTGGAACCTTACCCCAAAAAATCGGATTAGTACATACGACTCAGCCTGCCTCGGTCCCCGCATGTGAGCGCGAAACTGGGACTTTTCTTCCAAATACGGGGGGTGACGAAACACTTTCTAAAATTTCCGTCACTCCCACCTCCTCGATTAAAAAGGGGGTGAAGGTGTTCCAAAATTATACAATGAGACGAACTCCGGGACAGGACCTTCCGGAACAGACTGTTAAAGAGGGGGTTGCTCCGGAACTGACAACCCCTGAGCAACCTTCTCTTGCTGTGGGGGACTTTGAGTGCGAGGAGGTGTCTCAGCCCACTTCTGCATTTGCCGGAGTGAGGGCACCTCCTAAGCCCTTGGTGTCCCCTGCGCCGACGAAGTCTGTTATTGAAGCATCCTGTTCCGGATTTGTGTCTGCAGATTTCTCGAACCTTTCCGGGTTAATTTCTTCTAGAAGTTCTTTTCAGGGGGAAACTGCTAAAGAAGGGCTTACTATTTTTGGATATATGGATTTTAAAGCAAGCACGTTTATTTCTGTGCCTTCTGTTTTGTACTCACTAGTCTTCGCACTATTTATTTTTAATATTCTAACCATATCTTTTAACCACGACCATATTTTATTTACGATGGTTTTATTAAAGTTTTACACTTTCGCTATTAACCTTTATCTGATTTTTGTTATTTTTATCAATTGCAATTGCTATTTTATCACATCTGTTCACCACATCACACATTTAGTACATCGTAAGTGTTATGCCCTCTTGTTTAGATTACAATCGAATTGGACTGGCTCAAGGCGGTGCTCAATTTGGAACCTGAAGTATCTTCAATGGGTTGGTGGTATTGTCTTATGGATGGATACACCAATGAAGGACTTCACTCTCTGGTGGTTTTGTTTGTTTTGGTTTTAATTTGATAGTTAGGTTTATCTTGAAACCATTCAGAGATGGTTTTACAAAATATCTTATTTTTTGAGCCGTTCATAAAAATTAACTTAACCCCTTCAACGACGTACGTATTATACGACGTGTTCTGAACACTCAGTTTACCTGAGTTGGTTGACGTTTTGTCGACTCAATAAAACATTCTACCACATCAATTTAAATTTCTTTTTTGTTATTAGCTTCTTTCTTCCATGACAACTTTTCTTCTTTGTTGTCTACATTTTTCATCTTCTGGACAGACAGCTTTCGTCCCATCGATTAAATTGCAGAAATCATGGCCGCCGCCGGTGCTAGCATTTCCGTTTGAGGGACGCAGAGAAAATTGGCTTAAAGTGAACACGACCAAAAATGTGCATTCCAAAGTTGTTGATGAGTATATAGTGCCATGGTTTTAGTAATCGTAATGAAAGTAGAATTGAAGTAATTTTGCATAGTCTCGGATGATTTCGCATTCAATCTTATATTTTATAACGGAGTATTCTAAAATATTACGGTTGTTTTGCTGATGTTGTTGTCGTTCGGTGTTGAAATTCCTTATATCTTCCAAATATTTACTTGTAGGAAATTCATAACTAACGTATTATATTTTTTCCAAAATTACCTTTTTCCGAGACAACCTTTAGGTTGTCCGAATTAATACCTTGTACCAACATTTTCTGATTTTTGTTGTGGTCGCCTATGCCGGTTATTTTGGATGTCAGCATTTTTAACTCTATTTTATTTTAATTTTCTGGAAAGCCTCTTTTGAGAATGTACCAGGTACAGATAAAAGTGTTCGTACCTGCACAAAACTCCACGTCTTAATGTATAGTCCATTGTCTCGGACACTAACAATTTTCCTTTTTTCGTTTGTGGTTCTAGTTAGATTGAGCTTTTGTAAAAGTCAAGAATACATTCTGAGCGGTCGTGCTATTTCTTTTCCATAGTATAAAATTTACCGTTGATTTGGTTTATCTCGCCGTTCTAACTTTGAGGTTTCCGTTTTCCTTTATTTTTTGACTCGGACCTCCAGTGGCCGGGCTGTCCGGCTCTCGGCCCGTTTTCTGGCTGAGAGTCAGGACAGCCCTGTTTTCTGGAGATCCCGGTGTTATATATGTACTGGCAAATTAGTTTAAATTTTTCTTTTTAGGTAAAGGTTTTCCAAAATTTTACTGTGCGACAAGCTCCGGAACAGGATCTTCCGGGACAGAATGTGAAAGAGGGGGTTGCTCCGGGACTGACAACCCCTGAGCGATCTTCGCTTGCTGTGGGGGACCTTGAGTTTGAGAAGGTCCCTGAGCCCACTTCTGCAATGGCCGAAGTGCGGGTACCTCCTAAACCGTCGGTGTCCCCGCAGCCGGAAAAATCGGTCACTGGAATGTCTTGTTGCGGAGATGTGTCTGCAGTTGACTCGCACCATTTCGGGTTAATTCCTCCTAGCACTTTGTTTCTGGGGAAAGTTGCTAAAGAGGGGGTAATTTTTACCCGACATACGAATTTTAACAAATACATGTGCATTTGCACAATTTTTGCTTTGTATTCACTTGTTTTAGCACTATATGTTTTCAATATTGCAAGCACATTTCTTAATCATGGTCATAATTCATTCACAATAATTTTACCAAAGTTTTATATTTTCACTTTTACTTTTTATAAAAGTTTTGTTATTTTTGCCATTTGCCACAGTTGCAATGTCCCACCTAAATGTGCTGCACACTCTTGTTTAGATTTCCTGTGTTCGTCCTGGAGGTTTCGGAGATGGTGGTTCTGGAAGTATTTGGTCCAGTGGGTTGGCAACATTGGTTCCGGATCATGGATCTCCTTAGCCAGGTTGTTTTGTTTTATTTGCTATATGGTATTTGAAATTTTTTCCTAAATATTTTAAATGGGGCATTTTGAGACATCGTTTGAGCTATAATATAAAGCTCTCTGCTAGAATTTTTTGTTTATTTTTGAAGAATTTTCCTCCCAGACACGCTTTCCTTTTCTGAATCAAAAACTGGAACAAAAGTTTGGGTTACCTTCCGGTCAGGGATACCTGTACCAATTTTTCTCATATTAGCATTTTTCTACTTGCTTATATTTTGATTTTCTTCAAGTATCTTGCGGGTATACTAGGTACAAAAAATGTTTCCGCCTTGATACAGAATTTCCATCGTTTTTTGGTTTCTTGTCTCGGACATAAATTTTTTCTTTGGTCCGTTTGCGGTTTTAGTTGGATTGAGCTTTTATAAAAGCAGAGTATGATATTCAGTGCTAGTTCTTCTCTATGGCATAAAATTTACGTTTGACTGGGTCTATTTTTCGATTTTAATCTCGAATTTTTGATTTCTTTTAATTTTGTCTCGCAGCACCAGTGGCCGGGTGGTCCGGCACTCGCCCGTTTTCTGGCTGAGAGTCAGGACAGCCCTGTTTTCTGGGGCTCCGGTGTGATATACGTCCTAGCAAACTAGCTTGTAAATTTTTCTTCATCGTACCCACGGTTCGTTTTGCTACGTAGCGGGTCTTTTTGTATTCTAATTCATGACAGCTATAGCCGGGAACGTAAATAGGTGTTTATTTTGTTGCTCTGTTTCTTCGTTTTAGTATTTTGGTCGTCTGTTACTTTATATTTGCTACTTCTCTTCTTCTGTGTGTTCTAGGTTGTTCTGTGTTTGTGGTTGGACCCCCCTGGCCCCCCCTGATCTTTGTGTCGTGGAAGTGCTCCCCTATCCTGTGGCTCTGAAAACGTGCCGTTCTGTGGAGCACGTGTTAGCAGTGGTGGCCTGGCTTTGCTCTGATCGGTGCTGGTTGTGGGCGCTCTGTCGCCTTTTGGGACCTTGTTATTTTGGGCGTCTTCTTGCCGCTCAGTTTGATCTTTGTCCAGGGTGTTCTGGATTGGCTTCAGGCTGTCTGGCCTGGTTGACTTTCAGTGCCTTCGGAGGCTTTGTGATGCTTTCGGTGTGTCCGCTGTGTGGGGCTCCTGATGTGGCCGGGCTGGCTTCCCCGCCCTGGCGTTCCTGGATGTCCTGCTGTCGGTCGGCGCGCTCTGTGCGCGACTGGGCCCGGTGTAGTTGCTGTGCGCCGCTTTCAATGGCCGGCCAGCCGCTGTCTGACTTTATGATTCCGAGCCGTCCTCTCCCCGCGCTTCTACGAACACTGGCACTCCACTGTTGTGCATTCTATTGTGATTTTGTTTAACTAGTTTTGCTTTATTCTACTGGCATTAATTGTGCAGTTTTGATTTTTCTTTTTTCAATTGCCTGGTTGTTGTCTTACTAAGGCCGTAGGTCAATTCGTGCTATAATTTTGTTGTTTTCTAAACTGCTCTGTCTGTTTCTTTATAAATCTTGCGTTTTCAGGTAATTTATTCCTCGTGGGGGTAAAGTTTTGGGTGGGGTTCAGCTGAGTACCCCCTGTTGCTGTCACCCGCTCCGGTGCGCGGGTGAGTTGTAGTGTTGTTTGTCTTGTTGTCGTTGGTGGGGATAGTTTCCCTAGTAAGTCGATCGGGGGCAGCCGATTATTTTTGTTTAAAATGACGTCGAAAGTTAGTAGTGTGCCTGGTGGCACGAAAGTCTGCCCGGATACGCGGTGTGTGCCGACGTTTTTAGCTGATATTTTCTTCCTTAACACATTGTTTTATCTACTAACTTTAATCTGGAGAGTGCACTCAAAAATTTTATCATTAATGTTCTATTAACCATGTCCTACTAATTCGGTGGACACGCCGCGCCGGGGCGGGCGGCGACAAGAGGGGGTATTTTGTAGAATATAGGAAGTACGCGTGAGCTAAGCCTAAGTATACGGTAGATAAGTTTCAATCCAAATTGAAATGTTTCATGAACAATCAATGTAACATTATCGTTAGCTAATTTCATGGCTCAAACGTGACTCATAATGATGATCCAGTTCAAGATGGCGGATCAAGTTCAGTTGGGGTGTTAGCCGTAGTGTGGGTAGGTCGTGTGCAGTGTATCGCCTCTGCCATTTTGCAACTGTGGACTTTGTCCAAATATTTTGTAGTTTGACCCAGACATTTTTGGTTTTGTATTCCGTTTATTTTGGTATGAAAATAAATAATCTCTGTTAGTATAGGAATTTGATATTTATGAGCGAGTTTGCGAGAGCCTATTTGATCAAATAACCACCACACTATTTTATTGATATTCTGGACATCGCACACCTTTGACGAGAACTTGCAAATTACGGTCTTTCAGCTTGTGAATCTAGCACCAGGGTTTTATTCCCTACACTGGCTTAAATGCAGCCGAGGCTTTCTACAAAGCTACAGCTAGCCAGACTATCGCAAAAAACGATCATGCAGAAAGTAATTCACCAGCCATCCATCACCATCAGCCACTATCAGTTCAATTTGTATACTTCCATCAGCTTAAAATGATTATGCAGTAAACTTACGTTGCAGATAGAAGAGTAGCTTGCAAATGACAGGACCAAAAAAGAAACATTTAAAGACAATTGCAGTTAGGGTTGAAGGCATACAGAGGACACTTAGGAGCAAATCGCTGATAGCAAGATTCAATAGAAACATGTTCGTAACTGTCCGCATTCGTCGATTCTGTACGATTGTTACGATGACCAGGCAATTTCCCAACACAGAGACCAGGAAAATTACGGAAAACGAAACTATTACAAAAATCTGTAACGGTGCTAAAATCGGTTGACATCCAACGGCGTCATATGGAATGTCAGAGTCATTACCAGCATCAGCATTGGATTCATTGCCCAAAAATACCATGGCGTTAAAATAAATCTACAATATAAAGCAAGAGAAATTAACAATATTAATCATTAACAACCTAGAGACCATAATATTTGCAGAGGACGAAGTTTGGAGAAGGGTGAGAGAAAGCGTCAGTCTTTGGATATTTGACTCAATTTTTGGAGGGGAGCCCACGTTCTGGAGGCGTCGCTCCAGAATGTTCATGGAGAAAAAGGTTGTATACAGAAGAACAGGCGAAAGACAAGATGAATCAGCTCATGTCTAGCGGCTAGAGCTAAAGCCACTTAATTAACAATACTTGATAAAATGAATTGTTTACTTAATTTGAATTGACAATATCGAACGCATCATCAGAAAAGTGAGGATAAATTTGCGGGGAAGCCACTCTTTAAACTGTAACGATGCAAACGATAAACATGTTTGAGTTTTTCCAGCTTTATCCACCGACCAAACCTCCACTGTTCACAGTTTGTGAAACTTGGGAAATTTATCATTCCAGCAAGCCAGCTAATGTAAGATTTTGTAATGATCTTCAACAGGTTCGCAATTAGCAAAGCCACAAGCTCAGGTTCAAATGCTTGACTCCACAAGAATTCATTAATAAAGAAACTCATATGGTCTAATGAAACAGAACGGAAGAGGGCACAAATTATAGCTAATAATTCCCCTAAGCTCAGTCATAAATATAAAAATCCCACTTTAAGAATACTGAAAATAGATATCCTCCGTTAATAAAAGATTCAGCTTAATACTTTATGTCTACCAGGGATCTCTCTAGAGTCTGTCTTGGTCAGAAAACTCAGACATAGCATTAAGGGTTTGTTTTTAATACTCAATCGTCCGTTTATTACTGTCAATTACAAACAAAGCGCTACATAATTAATTAAGCCAATTATAGCAACCAGACAAGCTGAAAACAGCTTCTCAAGAAAATACTGAAAGCGAAATCTTCGGTGTTAATGTTCGGTAAAATGTGGTAAATTCGGCAAAAATATTCGGTCTTAATCACTTCCGGAATTAAATTAATACGTAAAAAATTCAAACCTTCTACTTTAAATTTAAGTGGCTGCAATGTTTCCTTGATGCTGCAGTCAGGAAACACTCGTTTCATTCCAAGTTCCGATAAAGCTTCGCTTAACAATAGAAGGAACCTTTCAGAAGTAGATAAGAGAAGAAGTTGCGCATTGCAACTTCCCCAAAGTAGCCTACTTAGGTATTTCTGAATTGTCAAGTTTAAGTACAAGTCTTAGAGTGATTGCATCTAAAGTGCCTAATGACTGGTCGCTTTATTGGTATTTTGGTTCTTTTGGTAAAGAGAACTGGGACCCGCATTATGAGCAATTTTTATTTCAAATGTTTTAAGCATATGAGGACCTTTCTCTGGTTAATGACAAACCAGAGGAATTGGATCACACAGGATCAGTGCCGGATCATGATATATTAGATCTGTCTTCAGCGGGGAAAAACTACCCAACACAATGAGTCGGTAGTTTAATAAATTTCTGTCAACTTAAAAAGAAGCTCTACCATTTGAAGGAAGCCATGGGAAGTGGCTCATTAGGAGTTTGCCTGTTGACATCTCCTCAGTCAATAAAGACCTGTGAGAAACCCTCTCGGCAAAAACTCAAACCAAGCTCCACACTCTATTGGATGTTGCTAAAAACAGAGAAAAGTGCTTGTATTTCTTTTCTACAGAAAGCTATAGAATAAAGATTTGTGTCAATATAATTAGCTAGGCCCCATTTCTTTAAAGATTAAAATGGTCGGACTAAACTGATTAAAAACCACCAGGATTAAAACTTTTAGTCTCTACGTATTATTTCTTTATTGTGAGATTAAACGGATTAAAAAGATTACATTTATCTCATTTAGTTCTGCTAGCTAGCTATCTCTTTAATGTGGATTAATTTTAATCTAATCCGTTTAATCTTTAAAGAATGTTAAAGAGACAACTGTTAGTGAATTTGCCATCGGAATCGGAATTGTGTCATCGCAATATACAAAAATACTGCCCAAACGGGAGTGGTTGTTCTCGACTCACACCTTCAAACAAACGCAGGAGACTAATTGTATTGAGATGATACCCGGTCCTGCAGCAACACTTTTCCTTAAAAACGGAAAAACCTGCTTGGAGATCCCCCTTCTCCAAGCATACGAATAAGTCTTCTGGGGTCTTTTCCAGATTACCCCCCACCACTCAAGGTTCTTAACACTCGACCAAATGAGCTGAAATTTGGTGTGGGTATGTTTTCGACCACGCTGAGTTCAAATATCGCAAATTTTTTCGATTTCGCGAAATTTGATTTTTTCGATTTTTTTCGATTTCTAAGGGGGGACCAAGGGTAACCGAAAACGTTTTTGTCTTCGATTTTGCTGAAAAGTTGTGCACAGGGGTTTTCTGGGTCGCAGAACACGAATCTGAAGTCCGTTTTTCGATTCAGCTTTTTGTTAGCTCAGCATAAGCTTACAACGTAAGCTTACAACTTTAGCTTATATCAAGCTAACGAAAGGCTGAATCAAAAAACCGACTTCAGATTCGTGTTCTGCGGCCCCGAAAACCTCTATATACATCTTTTCAGCAAAATCGAAGACAAAAAATCTTTCGGTTACCACCCTTGGTCCCCCCCTCAGAAATCGAAAAAATCTAATTTCGCGAAATCGAAAAATTTTGCGATATTTGAACTCAGCGCGGTCGAAAACATATCCACAGCAAATTTCAGTTCATTTGGTCGAATTTTAAGAACTTTGAGTGGTGGGGGGGGGTAATCTGGAAAAGACCCGTCTTCTGCCGTTCTGTTAAGAATTAATGGTTGTACCCTGCACTTTTTGCTAGCCTACTTCAGAGGAAAGAAAAATGCAAAGTAAACAATAACTGTGAAGCCATTCCAAACGAGTATCACCAATTTTGGGCACCAAAAACTAAACAATAGTTGGAATGAAAGAGCGTTCAGTATAAAATACGGTAAAGTCGGTTGATAAACTTGTTCTCACTAGTAACAGGCAGGTATAACGGCACGTGTCTAATCTTTAACAGTCCAATATAAGTTAGGCCAGGAAACTATAAGTCAAAGCGAAAATTAACTCTAGTATTAGCTTTGCTATTAACTTAATCTACAGTTTTAACCTCTGTATGCTGATTAATGTACTCTTTATATAGACTTATGCTATTACAAATGAAAGCCCCTAGATTCAACCTTTGCCGTTGTTAATCATTCTTTTTCAGTTTCAGATCTTGATTATGGGAGAGGGCTAACCCTCAGGAAAGAGCGGAAGGTCCATTGCCTTTGAGGCTCTGCACAGAGAGACCGATTAACTAATGATGCTCTGCCAGAAGACTCCTTTTTTCATCAAAAAATTATTTCTAATCAACTACACAGGAGAACAGCACACTAGAAATGGACCAATGATCATCAGAATGACAAGATCCAAGGAAAACCTCTATCCACTTCAAAGGGCTATACCTATACAATCTACCTACCGTTGGAGAATTATATCTTGTACAGAACCTTTTCTTGAAATAAAATCAGAATCAGGTGTGCTGCCGAAAATCATTCTATTAAAAGCAAGAGTAAAGGAAGTGTACATTAAAACTCCTGTTCTGCAAGTCATCTGTTATATAATAGAATATTCCTCCCCCCACCTCCAAGATAGCCCTCGCCAAGGTACTATGCTTCCCCCTCCCTGCTATAAAACATAGGACACTTCCTCCCAAGCGGTTTTGTTTCTCAATTAATTAATAATGTTCTATCAGATTGCCAATATAAAGCTACTATTTTCTTGAACAATATTAAAAAATTAATGACGAAAATATCCCATCCAAAACCAATCACCTGGTTAAGTTTATACATATTTTAGGCAAACAATTTCCTATAATTGCAGAAAATCAGGCACATTACTACGTTATATTTGTCACATGGTATTAACATAAACTCAAAAACAATGGGGGACTTGATACTATACGGAAAGTCGCCAAGTAAGAAACTTTATAACAATACCGGTAAATCTAATATCATTACGCTATTTCTCTATGAACAGTACCGTTGCTTGGAGTCAAATTAGACACACTGCGACACCAATGTGGCATCCTGTGATTGGATCATAAGCGTTGTTATGTTCTTTGGTTAAAAGAATGACATGTGATTAAAGTAGTTGAGTTGAGTTACAACAATCAGGATTAGCTCCCAAGACCAATGCTTCACAGATGCATTGTGTTTTGTTGCATTTAGTTTAAAAGAAGCTATCTATTTAACTAAAGCAAGTCATTATGAGAATGGTCTGGCAGGTTTTTTAATCAAATTGCATCAAATTAAAGTGCAAATCCGCACAACAATTCTGTAGTTTTTTAAAACATCAATGAGCATTTCAATAAAGTTTATTGATTCAATCATTGATTGACTTGTCGTTAGACTATAGTATATATAGTCTATATAGTCTAAGTATACGTAGCTTCAGACACAGCTCAATTGTTAGTTCGGTAGACAGGTAACCTGGACATCTACGAAGGAGACCCCACAGATTTTGTAACGTCAGTAGGGAAGGTTCTATCACTGACGCTCGCCAGCCCAGGAAAAGGCTATGTTACACTGTGGGAGAAGCAAAATGCTACACTGTACTAGTACAGTAGAGCATGCCATACTGTACTAGTACAATGCCGCATTGTACTGAATGCTATACTGTACTACGACATATATACGCTAAGTTAATATCTAATCTTATGCGGAGCTAACAAAATGATGAATCTAAAACCGGGCTTAAGACTTGTATTCGCGACCCAGAAAACTCCTATATCTTTTCAGCAAACTCGAAGACAAAGTTTTCCTTGCTCCACTCTTCTGAATCGAAAAATCTAATGTTTTTCAAACAATCTTATGTCTAAAAAATCTAAGAAAATCAAAATGTTTTCCAATAGTGGAACTCAGCGAGGTCGAACGAAAACATACCCATACCATACCAAATTTTAGCCCACTAGTCACATTTTGAGAATTTGAGTGGTGAGGGAAAATCGAGACAACCCCAGTCTCAGTCTAATATTATTGCTGCATATCCCAAAGATTTTAATTCAGTGTTACAAACATTAGTAATCACAGCATCCGTTTCTTCTCAGCTGAAGACGTTCAAGGATGCGTAACAGAAATTTTGCTATTAATTTCCTTTTGTGGAGAAGAAATTTGCCATAACTGAAGAAGGGGGCTGGCTGGTTGGAAATAAGAAAAATGTAAAGCAAAATATGAAGATAGATACAGTGGATTTCACAAAGTCTATTAAAGGAAAATGTTGTTAATGGTATAGCTTCATCAAAAACACTGCCGTTTTTGTGACCGGAGGCCCTTGAAAGATTCCGCTTGTAACAAGGCTTCTGATTCAAGTCTATGAACAAATTATAAAGTCTCAAAAAATGAAAGGGTTCATAAATTTCGAAAAATGCCGTTTTCAATCTCACACTGTAATCAAAACGGAGAACCTCACGGTGATACTCCGTTAGGCGCACACCTTACAATTTTTCGCAATTGTCAGAAATGCTCTACTCCGGTAGGCGCACACCTTACAAAACTGGGGGTATACTGTAACATGCACTACTCCGGTAGGCGCACACCTTACTAAATTGAAGGTCCACTGCAAAATGCTCTACTCCGGGAGGCGCACACCTTACAAATAGTGATTTCTTGTCATAGTTAATATGTAGGAACCTGTTGGCGCAAACGCTTATATTCTTCTGCATTAACAATTAGTAGTCATTTAGGTATTAAACTAAATACTTTAATAAATATTAAAGGTATTAAACTCTGTAACTGTGGAATTAGAATTTTGATTTACGCCTTTAAAATTTTTTAATTAATTTCAAAGATTTAAAATTTAACATGGTAATAAATTTTAAATCTGCAAAAATTAATTAAAAAATTTAAATGCCTCAATTAAAATTCTAATTCCACAGTGAAAACGTACTGAAAGAATAAAGGTAATGTTATGTTAGCTAGTGATTAAATCAATTTGTAAATGCTATGCGATTGAGTTCATTAAGGCGTTATTATATATGCAATAAAACATAATACAAACACCTAATGCCATTACTTTATTATTGTTATCTTTGTTATTATGTAAGCATTTGCGCCAGGAGTTTTTTCACTACATATATACTTAAACAAGTTTGAATTGAGCAGCCGTTTATAGTGCAAATCATGTCTATTTTCCGTGTAAATAGTTCTGCCTCCAGGCAGAACAACAAAAAGTGCTAGTAACGACAAGAGGAAATCACTGTAAGGTGTGCGCCTCCCGGACTAGTTTATTATTATGTTTAAATAATACCCAATGTTTACTAATAGTTAATGCAGAAGAATATAAGCATTTGCGCCAACAGTTTCCTACATATTAACTACGACAAGACATCACTATTTGTAAGGTGTGCGCCTCCCGGAGTAGAGCGTTTTGCAGTGGACCTTCAATTTAGTAAGGTGTGCGCCTACCGGAGTAGTGCGTTTTACCGTAAACCCTCAGTTTTGTAAGGTGTGCGCCTACCGGAGTAGTGCATTTTTGTCAACTGCGAAAAATTGTAAGGTGTGCGCCTAACGGAGTATCACCGAACCTCACATAACGAAGTTGTACTAAAAATCCCTTTTACCAGTTTTTCTATTATCAAAATTGAAAAACCTGGCAATAGGAAAGAAATCAAGACTAAATATTTAGCTAAATATTAGACTAAAGTTTAGCAAGATTGGACAGTAAGAGAAGACTGGCATATTATTTGCCTAAATGCCTGAATCAATAAACGGATATATTATAAATAAATTACTCAAATCTGAAGAACTGCTCTTCCAGATAGAACTCGAAATTCTTGAACCAAAATAAAATATATAACATTTGCCGCCGAGGTGAGTTCTAAGTAACTAACTTTCAAAATGAGAAATATTGGCACAAAGGTAGTCAATGCTTTTAATGAAAGATTTAGACTACAGTAATTCGCTACATCTCATTTCAATTTCAGTACAAGGCTAAAGAAATTCACTACAGGCGAATTTCCTGATTCGTCTTGCCTCAGGAGTAGCCTGAAAACAATTGGCAGATGAAGAAAATGTTAGTAGCAGAGAAACGCTTTCACTGAAAAACATAAAAGCATTTGAACTTAATGAACTGAGCAGAAATTTTGTCATAGAAATTAAACAGACTCAGCTACATAGAAATGAGGTCTGCCTGATTATACAAGCAAATACATGATCACGAAACAAGCTCTTGGTGAATCCTGTATTATAAAATTTATCCAATGAAGTTAAAGGGGATGATGCAGGAAATGTAAAAAATATCTGTCTTCAAGGGGAACAGTTTTAATAGTCGAAGAGCCATTTCATGAATAAGCAGAGTAGAGTAGAGTTAACTCTTTTATTAACTCTTTTAACTCTAATTAACTCTTTTAACTTGTTTCTCTCCATTTAAGCTTGATTTTTCTCAATTTCTCAGTATAAAGCATTAGTATGTATATACATAGCAACGTAGAAAGCACAACAACAATAACACGTGAACAAAGCACCCATAATACCTATTTTAAAAATGACTGATTGAGCCGACTGTTTTATTGTTAGAAAAACATACATTTTCCTAAATCCATCCTTAGTCCAAAATTCGTTTGAAAAACAAACGGATAAAATTCACTAGTATTTCTAATTTTTATTGTAAAAAAGCAGGTCTGACAATTTTTTTGATTTTCAAATATACAAATAGTCAGCAAAATCACCGTAACTGACGTTCCTTATTTCATTGAACTGACCGTACTTTCCCAACTGATCCCTTCCACGCTCATAATATTTTAAAACTTCACGAATCGAGGTAAACTTTTATTTATATGGGCGTTCTATTTTAAATAAATTTATATTTATATAAGAGTTCAAATATCGCACACATTTTGAAACGAAATCGAAAAACTAATTTTAAGTTCATTCTTGTTCTGTAAACTCGTTCAGCAAAATCGGAGACAAGGCATTTTTGATTCCAGAAGGTTCATCAGGAATCGACAAACTTAAAGTAACAGAATTTCGCAATATCTGAAGTTTTTGCAATATCTGAACTCAGGGTGGATACAAAATTTTATTTGGATTGGTCATGCAATAAAAACTTTTGAATTGTCAAGTTTTTAGCACTGGAGGGCTGGCCAAATCGGAAACACCCCTAAGCGATAGCATAAGCCATTTCAGTAGCCCTCGGTTTTCAATTCAAAAATGCTCTCAAACATGTCGAAAAGTTCAATGAGTCCGCCAGAGATTCTCCTAAATCTGCAAACGATAGAAACTGGCATAACAGGGAAAGTGAAGGCACAGCGCTAAAAGACAAAAACACAACCCTTATATGTATGTCAATTTGGGCTAAGAATTATGTCAAGACAGTGAGTGCCATTTTGAAAGTTCTCACACCGGATCTGGACAAAAAGAAAGGCCCTGTCACGCTACCGTTGCATGAATGCCTCAGAGCTTTGTGGTAAGCGGAGCCTGAGAAGCCGCTAATTTCTCTCCAAAACATTCAACTATTTAAACGTGACGTTAATCTAGTCGTCTGCAACAACCCACTTTAAAGGGGGGGGCAGGCTGGGCTGCTCTGAAATTACACAAAAACATTCACGTCACTCTATTAGAACTAAATAAAATAAACCTTAGCTGTTTTCCGGACTGTGACCTTCCTTTATAGGCCGGGTACACATCAGATACTCCCGCCCACAGAACTTAAGGCTAATTGCCAATGAAATGAAACCCGAGTCAGCCGAAGCAGAACAGAAAAAAGAATTTTTTGCCAGCCAGCCACTGTAAAGGGAAAGGGGCAAGGGATAAGATTGCGGAATTCTTCTAGTAGAGACCTCTGCTCACTCTTATTAAGAGATTAAATTACTTCACAAATCGTGGAATTTAAAAGCTCTAAAAAGTAACCAAATAAAAAGGTATTCACATCAGAAATATCATTTACAGAAGTAATTAACCTTCATGCTGCAACATGGTTACTTGCATTCAAGGTCTGCCGTGGAATATTGACCTTAAACGACACTAAGCAAATATACAGTAATTCTATTTGTTGTGCAAAACGCTTTGACCCATTGGTACAAGCCTTATAGTGAAAATTAATTCGTTAAACTTTTCAAGACTGCTTCCAGGCAAAGCCAAGAGTTAACATTACGTCAAACGGGAAGCAATTTAAATTTGGTTCAGCTGAAAATAACAGTCCTCATTTGCCTCATACTGAGAAAGCATTGTGTTAAGGAGTAATGGTAAGACTTTTACAGTATTCTCCGGTTGGGTGAAGTCGAGTGGCTGGCTGACAGTCAAGTCTTTGCAAATCAAAATATCTCTACTTCAAATGAAAAAGAATGACTCTAAATTGAGTAAGCAAAACCTACAATTTAAATTATTTGTAGCAGAATTTGTGATAATAATTTAAATATATACATTTTCCACCAACACTCTACCAATTGTGCCAAAAGCTCGCAACAGAGCCTAACCTCATGAGAAGAGTAGCCGTGATTAGCAAAATACCAAATGCCTATTTAAATAGGAATTGCATACAGGAACAACATTTTACCACATCACTAAAAACTTATAGCTCGGAAAATTCGGAAAAGTCTATCCCGATATAATAAATTGCTTTCATGCGTTTCATTCTGCGGACAGACAACAGTTTCCAGACATTTTTAAAAGCTTCACAAAAAGCAGTAGTCTGTATGCAATACATCTCGTATATGGAATGTATAAATAATCATAGTACACTATACAAATCACCAAATAGCAGAAAATAACTAAAGTCCTACTGCCACTCCTACCTCACTTATCACATCCAGCTAAATTCCTACACAAACCTCACTTAGGCCTATCACAACACTGGTTATGCATATAATTCCACTGAACAAGTTTGCGCAATCTGAAAATTTGAACACTCAAATTGAACCAGCCTACATGAAATTGTCTACGAGAGAACATTGTTAAACGTTAGATTCCCGTCACAAGTTAGGTGAACTGTAAACCTGATTCGAGCAGTCGTTTTTTAATTTATCACAGGTTCAATAAGTGTTGAGAGGGGCTTCATTTTAGAGTGCGCAGCGCATATTAAATGAATCAAGTAGCAACAGGTAGTTAAGTAGAAGTTAAGAGGTGTGAAGAAAATAATGAGTTTAGAAATGGGCTCCTCATTACTGTTTACTATACTGCCGAACATTAAAAGAAGTAAGTGTGGCAATAAAAGGAAAAACCTAAAAATAATAGGTGCAGCTGGTAAAAATTGGCATTCAAGAAAAGCAAATCGCCAACAGCACTTTCTAAACTCTGCAACTGCAAGTTCTGAAAAGCTCATTTGGTTTTTTATTGCAAACTCTCTATATACACTTCAATTAGTATTAGCTTCACGGACTAATAGGCTAAGAGTTACGCTTAAAGATAAGCTTAAGAGTTGTGTCGTCAGCTATTTACGTACGTAATTATGAATTGGCTGGAAATGTCAACAACAGCAATAAGTCAGCTTCAGAACAGGACGGTGGCTCAGCTCTAGTTCACAAGAAGCTATATGCAATATATCACATCTGGCTATGCAGAAATCTCAGTAAGTTCGAGAACCCACAATACCGCTAAGTTTTCCCGGTAAAGTTTGCAATTTCAAAATAAAACAGGCAAAAATAATGCAGACCATCTGTTTTTTGTGCCCTATTTGTGACTGCGCACACGATCAGAGTTTCTGTTCCAATTAGGTGCCTGCTCCTGTCATCCGAAAATGCTAGTTGCTCAGATGATACACAGGGATCCAAACAGGAAGATTAAGATAATCGCTAACTATTACAGTACCCTGGCTACAGCACAGGAGTAATGTTTTGAGGCTTCCGTATTCACTTTTATTTTGAAATGGTCTGTGAAATATTTCAATGAGAGCACTCATTACAAATGGTCAATTTATTGTTACTAAACAGCTTTCCTTATCAGACAAGGAAGTGTGTTGTTTGCCTGCACAAGAAAGAAAACAGCAGGTTATGTGTCCTAAATGAGCTAAACGTAAATAGCTATAGCAAAACTCAAAATAACAAAGCAACAATCTGCTGGTAAAACACCACGCCATTCTTCCAATAATTAAGACACCAGCCAACGGAAAACGGCCTACAGAGAACCTAATCCCTAACGCCACTGTTCCGTTGACTTTTTCAGGTCTGAAGCGTGAAAAAACCGACATTCAAAATTTGCGTAATAAATTAGCGCTTAGCTGAAAGCTTGAAAACCTTAATTGTTACCACCGCCTGTTCCAAGTCACTTTTCAAACACACAGCGCGTCATCCTGTGTAATGACTTCAATAGTTAAGAATTTTTAAAAGGATGCAAACATAAGCAACCTCTATACTTGGTTTTTAAGATTTTAAGCATAATTATCTACATATTTTTATGCAAGCACAGGTAATAAAACATAACATACAACATTAAGCTTCTAACAATATTTCTAGAACCTAACTTTCCAGAGATACATACAGCTTACATTCACTGGTCGGAAACTGGATTCAACTACAAACGTACTCAACGCAAAGCTCAACTCCGAAAACGTCAGATGTCAGTTGCCAGATCACATGTCGAATGAGTATAACTCTAAATGGCCGTAGGAAAAATGTGTTCAAGAAAAAATGAATACATTGCCTTGGAGAATTGTCAGCAAAAGGCCCAAAGTTATAAATATGTCAGAAGGAAAGTGACAAAGTTTCCCCCAAATTCTTGCCCTTTGTTCATTTCTTGTTCTCCCTGATTCAAAAGAAGGCGACCCTTTCAAATTCAATTTTCTTCTTTTTGCACAAGGAACTTTGGTGAAACAAAGGCGCCACAGGGTTCCACTTCTAAATTAGGTTAAATCTAACCGAGCCGGGTAAATACCAGATCTGTAATTTACTTTGAAAGCGGCGGCAGAAAACTGTGTTTTTTAACTGAAACCTCTTAATTTTAATGATGTTAACAGGACAAACAGTTATTTTGAGACGTTCTCCTCCACTTCAACCAAAAGACATCAGATGTTTATCATCCACAAAGACCCCAAAATGACCTTCCCTGAGCAAGGCTTAAGCAGTCATCTCATCAGTAAGCATAGAAAATACATAAAATTATATATATGAAACAAGAAATCTTGTTTACTTATAGTATTATCAGAAACACGTCAGTAAAAATAAATTATGGTAAACCCAGGGCTCAGACCTACGTAAAACGTTGCACAGTGAGAAGAGTGGGGAGGGCAAGCACACGAACTACGTAATATATTTTGTGAAGCATAAGCCATGTCACAGCCCCAATGAGGACGTTGATATGGTAAACGGTGTTGGGAACTTTCGGAGTTAGTTAGTTAAAAGCGCAACAGGCTTTTAGGACTATCATATGATGAACGATAATCCGGAGAAAAATTATTGCCCTCAGAAAAAGGCATACCCCATACACTTAATATATTTACGTAATTTGTCGTATAGGCTATAGGGGACCCGTAATGTCTGTATTTGAGGGGGGAAGCCGAGGAATGATTTGTGGCGGCTTACAAAGACCTGAATCAGTGAGCCGTAACTTTGATTAGCCGCTATTCTTCAACCCTCCAAACACTTATATCCAAATAAACTTGAAATAGAAGATGCCTGTAAAAAGGGTTCCAACCTTGATTGGATTTACCATTTGGCAAATGCTCCCGCTTTTTCCCTTCCCTGTCGACTTACGTATACGGCAATCTTAGAAACTATTTCAAGGAGCCAACCCAGTAGTGGGTCTCTTTTCCTACTTCTGAGTTCAAGCTTCAGAAGAACCATCCTAATCCTGCATACGTTTCTCCCCCTACTCTAAGTAAATTGAAGATAATGATAACACAATCACTCTAGCCCATCCTGGACTGATAACTAAATCAAACAGATACATACAGCTGTTCTTTTATGAAGTCCTAAGAGAATATTAAAGTACGTATCGCACTGCTATCAGCTACGTTTCCAATACGTATGTATCAATACCTATCAATACCCAACAAACTAAATTACAATTAAATGCTCAATTATATATTGTACTTCATAACCAACATCAGGCAATCTTTGAAAGATCTAAAAATCTATTAACTGTAAATCTACACTGCAAATCTAAACTGTGACGGAACTGTAAATCTAAACTTAACTAAATACGATCGTCTCTTATCCTGAATGCATTATTAATACTATATGCAACTTGCGTGCGAGCGACTTGTCAAAGCGTGCGAGCCGTACTTGAGCACAACTTGAGTTAATGCGACGACTAATTGCTGGTTTAATTGTCAGGCGCTGACGGACAAAACTTGGCTTTAGCGCTACAGAAGAAATCATGATTTATACTGAGTTACATAATTCATCTATTCACTAACAAATCAAGGAATAGCTGCTGCCATCATATTCTGTATTGTTCCAGATGAAATTAGATAACGGCCAGCCAACAACTTCTCAATAAACTGTCACTGCAAGGTAGGGAAGTGTTGCCATCGCCTGAAACCACGTTGAAGCACTAACGTGGGTTAGTTTGGCAATCTTTCTTGAGCGAGCACCATTCACACCTATGATTGAGCTGTATTTGCGTAGAATTTGTTATTAAAGATATTTATATATTATCTTTTGATAGAAATTTTCGGCTGGTACGCAACAATCCACATGGCGGAGTGGAGTAAAAGTCATTCTTTTTTCAGCTGTAGTTAATTACCATTAAATAAGAGCGTGTACCTTAGGGATACTTTTGACCAGCTTAACTCTTATGGTGGTAGTACCATTACCGGGGTGGACTTTGAACAGGTACTGTTGTGAACTAAAAACTTAATCAATCGGCTTGAAATTTGGCACATTTGTTCTTTATCATGTTTTGCATCAAATGCGCTTGCCTGCAACGTTATGGGGTCTGGCTTGCTGTCTACACAAGAGGAAAAGCTTTAAATTTTAAGAATAATTTAATTATTTATTAAAAATAATTATAAATTAACATTATTAATTAGTTTTTTGCACAAAATCTTTATTTATTTACACTAGCTAATTCATGATAATTATTGATTATTTATGCTATCAAAAATTAATTTTTGTCGTATTTAGTCCAAATAAGTTTTAATTCAACATTGAGAATATTCTAGGCTCATGTGACGCCCAGAGTCAGTTTTCGACCAATCAGCATAGAGCAATGCTTGTTTTGACTGGAAAGCACTGAAAGCACAACTCAAAATGTTTGACATTGTCAAACATTCCCAAAGCACACCGAAAGCACTTAAGCACACAGCACAAAACACAAAAGCACAGAAGGCCATCGTGAACCGGCAAAGCACAAAGCACTGTGCTTTGACTCCATCGTAAAGCACCAACGCACAAAGCACAAAAGCACAAAGCACAAAACACGGGTCTTTCCCATTATCCCCCCCACAGCTCCGAAGAAGTATCGAAGAAGCACTATTTGACTGATTGAGTTTAAGTTTGGTTGGGGTAGGTTTTGAGACCTGCTGACTTCAAAAATGCAAAAAATTTAAAATTATTTAAAAATTTCAAAAAAGCTTTCCGTTAGCTTAATATAAGCTAAAGTTTTAAGCTTAAGATGTAAGCTTAGCCTGAGCTAACGAAAAGCTGAATCGAAAAACCGATTTCGGATTCGTGATCAGCGCCCCAGAAAACCCCTGTAAGCAAGTTTTCAGCAAAATTTAAAATTTTTCAATTCCCCGTGGTCCCCCTTACCAAACTAAAATTTTAAAATTTGTAAAAATTTTTAAATTTTTGCATTTTTGAAATCAGCAGGTCTGAAAACCTACCCCCTACCAAATTTCAACTCAATCAGTCAAAGTGTGCTTCTTCGGTACTGCTTCGGAGCTGTGGGGTGGATAATGGGAAAAACCCCAAAGCACATCATCGTGAACCGGGCTTTAGATGACATTGAAAAAAATTTAAAACTTTCCCCCTTGACCCTTACTACGTTTTACCAAGAGTACATAATAGATAAGAGTATGACAACAGGCAGGCTCTCTGTTATCAGAGCAAAAACTATGCTATGCGCGCTATCGGCTAACCCCCCCCCCACAAATTGACCCCCTCTCACACCGCCCCTATATGGGTACAGGGTCCAAACGGGGGTCGCTCACTGCTTTGCATAATTACACGTTATAATAAACCGAGGCCTAATTTGGGAACAGGGTGCAAGCGTGTATGTTTAACTTATGCATGTAGAAAACATACTAAGCGAGTGAGTGACCCCCGTTTGGGACTATGTACCCATATAGGGGCGGTGTGAGAGGGGGTCAATTTGTGGGGGGGGTTAGCCGATAGCGCGCATAGCATAGTTTTTGCTCTGATAACAGAGAGCCTGCCTGTTGTCATACTCTTATCTATTATGTACTCTTGGTTTTACTAAGAAACTTCCTGGTTTGACTCACTTATCTTATCCAGCTAGATTGGCGGAATTGGGGTTAAAATCATTAGAACTACGGCGCTTGCATACCGATCTAAATTTGTTTTATAAAATTTTACATGGTTTGGTGGATATTCCTTTTAGGCTAGCCTTCACTTTTGCAAATCCGGTTCGCACAAGAAGTAATAACCTAAGATTAAGTCTACCTCCAGCTTGCAGAACGGCCTCTCTGAATAACCTTTTTCATATAAAAATAATACGTGTATGGAACTCTCTTCCGGATTATGTAGTAAGCTCGCGAAATCTTAAACAATTCTGTTTACACCTAGAAAAGCTGGATTTGTCACACTTTCTCAGGGGGCGGGGGGTCCAGTTGATCACTTCGGTCCTCCCTCATCCCGCTCATGATATACTTTATTTTTTGTTTGTTTTCTTCTTTTTCCATGTTTATTTCTGAACTAACCTTTTGACTAACGACTGAAACAGTGATGTACGTATATATATATATATATGCATACCTGTGTTTGGTTTTGATTACTGAAGTAAGTGTTTCTTTGCTTATATCTGAGTAAACGTTCTTTCTTCTTCTTCTACGGCTCCGAGGAAATCAAACTTTCCTCAAAATCTTTTTTGAAAACTAAAAAGTAATCAACAAGCAAAAGTTGTGAACAAAAGGGTTGCAATTTATGGAGCATAACTTTTCAAAAGTATTGTGCCGGCTACGCAGTTAAGGTATATTATCTATTGCCTGTGTTTTGCATGGTTTACTTCAGGTTTATCAGCCTATGTTCTAAAATTAAGGTTTCCAAATACTTGGCCGCTATGGTTTCAAAAAGAGTGAAATACTAAATCAGGAACGGTGTTATTGAACTTGAACACAACTTTCGGCCATTAACACAAACTCATCATGCACATGCATTAAATGTCCTTCCTTTCTTTTATGATGTCTATAGGGTGACGCCAAACTGCTGCATTCTCAGTTGTCTTACTTAATTTGCATAAAAGGGAAATAATTATATAATAATTATATAATAACATCATTACATGTATTCTTGATTACATGAATCGAAATTCCAGTTCATAACCGGATATGCATACAAATTGTGTTACACGTAAAATGTGTCGTAGTAAACCCCCTCCTATGTTCAGCACTTGATTAGTTCAGCTAGATGGGGATTTTCAGTGTAATAGAGGCGCCATTGTGCACAGCATCCTAATAGCCGGCTACGCTGAGGCGTAGCCGGAAAATTGCAGTAATAGCAGCAGTAATAACAGCTCTGTGGTATACATATACAACAATTTGCAAGAGTATTACAAGATTTCTTAATCTTATGTGCGTACTGCGTAGGTTGTACTAATTGCTTCAGTTAGACTAATTGTTGTGCCTCAGTGAGACTACATATTTGTGCCTCAGCGAAACTACTTTGTGCCTGGGTGAGACATAATCATTTTCTGAACCGGTGATGAGATCTTTGATCTTTGAACCACTGATGAGATCTTTCTGTAAATTTTTTAAAATTTCCGGTGCGATTTCGAAAGATGCAGCTTTTATATGTCCAGAAAGATTGCTACACGCTACTATCACGATTTTTTTCAAGAAAAATTTTCCCGTGGCCAAAAGTACTACACACCAAATTTCAACTTTTTTTGGTTGAAAATTGCGTGAGTTCTTCCATTTTTAGATTTTCAAAATCCTTTGATCTTTGCGTTTGCGGCATTTTCGACTTTGACTGGTTATTACTCGCGACTTGGTGAATGGAAAAAATTTTCGATTAGAGTTTCAGGAGCGCCTAGGCGTCGGCTTTCAGCTGATATATGGTATTTCAAAATTTGAAAGTAGATTGTTTTAAAAAATATATACCACTTTTTGACCAAAAATTTTGGCAAAGCGAATTAAGCAAAAGTGAGTAAAATAACATAATCATAAAGTTCAACCTTCAAACAGAAATATCACATATATCAGGTGAAAGCGGACGCCTGCCTAGGCGGTCCTGACAATCTATGTAATTGAAAATTTTTTCATTGAGTAAGTCGCTTGTAATAACCAGCCAAATTCGAAAAAGCGGCGAAGATATACATAAAAGATTTTGAAAATCTAAAAAATGGAAAACTCACGCAATTTTCAACCAAAAAAGTTGAAATTGGGTGTGTACGACTTTCAGACAAGGGGAAAATTTTCCTGAAAAATCGTAGTTAAAAATGCACCAATCTTTGTGGACATAAAAAACGGCATCCTGTGAAATCGCAAGGGAAATTTCAAAAATTTTTTTGCAGAAACAAAGCTCTCATCAACCCGGTTCAGAAAATATATAGTTTATGGTAGCTATCATCAAGAGTACATAATACATAAGAGTGTGACAGCAGGCACACTTCCTGTTATCAGCCGAAAACCATGCTCTGCACGCTAACGCCCTACCCCCCCCACAAATCGGTACCCAGTGACCCCCCCCAAATCCCACCCCAGTCAGCCACCCCCCCCCCCACAAATCAGACCCTAGTGGACTTGACCCCCCCCCCCCACAAATCGGACCCCTGTGAAATGACCCCCCCACAAATTGGACCCCAGTGACATGACCCCCCCCACAAATCAGACCCTAGTGAAATCCACTAGGGTCTGATTTGTGGGGGGGGGGGGGTGGCTGACTGGGGTCTGATTTGTGGGGGGGTCACTGGGTACCGATTTGTGGGGGGGGGGTAGGGCGTTAGCGTGCAGAGCATGGTTTTAGGCTCATAACAGGAAGTGTGCCTGCTGTCACACTCTTATGTATTATGTACTCTTGCTATCATGAAGCACTTTTGAGCAGGGGTGGAAACTGGGTCATGGGTCGTTTGGGTCGCCATTTTTGCTTGGGTCACTGGGTCTTCGGTCACCAATTTTGTGAAACCTCTGGGTCAGTGTGGGTCTGGGTCAAGCTCCCTGGGGATCATTTTGAGTCAGGGTCACATGGTCTTGCCAAATCTTAAGGTGGTGATTCCTTTTGGAGACATCAACTTTGAACCTTTATTACTCATTCATTCCATGGAGTTAAGAAGCCATTTTTATATCGAAATGGAGCTTAACATTTTCTCTTTCTAATGAGTACAGTAAACCGAACTTTACTTTTTGGAAATTATTTTACTGCATTTTCGCAGTAATTTAATTTTCCAGGTTTTTTGCAGACTAAAGTAAATTTTTTCATGAGGTGTCAGCCATATCATTCGATTACCGCTCTTCGTTATAAAGAAATTAGCTAAAATGTATGCCTGATTTCGCCTACATTTCCCAACTTTGGCAAGCGACCACTTTAGCTAGAAAGCAGCAATCGGAGCAACTAAAAAAGGGTCCCTGGGTATTTCTGTGTAAAGCACGTCCAGTAAGTGGTAACCCTCTAGCTTGCATAGTGAATGCTCCACAATCGCTGGAAAAAAATTTGGTCATGTTTTTGCAAAAACTACATTTTTTACGATAGCAGCGTACGGGATAGCAGTTAGAAGATTATAATATCACGGATAATCGGCCTCGACGTGATCTTCAAACTGACACCCGTAGTTTAATTTTACGGCTTGCGTAGCTGAAGAAATGGCGGATTATTTGATTTCTGCAAAAATGACAAGTCGTTAACGCCAAAATAAGAAAATCAGCTATATCTCACTATAGAGAAAAGCTAGAAAGGAGCTTCAAAAAGCAAAAATGTAGAGCTCGACAAGATCTTTCGAATGAGTATAGTCGCAGCTATGCAGCTACTGTGTAAGTATAAAAAAACTCGGCAAAAACTGCCCTGAACGGAGACGTCAAAGTTTTGAAGCGGGATTGCGCGGAGGTTGTTGGAATGCTAAAAGAACTTATTTTGGAAAGTTTCATCAAATTTCATCTTGATTTGGACCGTCAACCAATATGTGCCCAAAATTAAAAATAGTTTCCGGTTTCAATTTTTGCGTTGGAAATTTAGCTGATTTTAAAAGAAGACCCACCGTTTCTAAAAACTTTTCGCACCTTCGGCGCGTTCACTAACAATTTTATTAAATTTAGTACTCACTACGCAGAAATCACTAGTTAGATGTGACTTTCCCTGCCATTCTATTTGAGTGGTTTCACATATATAGTAAAAGCCGCGTACAATGGTGGACACATTTCTATCGATCATGAAATTTTACAGCGTGAACCGTTCAGGTCTTATAAGCAAAACGGCCACCAAAATGTTCCAGTATAGCAATTATTTCTTTCAATTCTATCATTATTGAAAAAGTAATGAAAAGTTGTCAATTCGAGCTAATTTAAAAAATTAGGTATAAGGTTAGTTCAATGGTCTTTAAGCACTTTGCATAAAAATCTACAAATTCCTTCAAAAAATTTTCGCTGGAATTATAGCATTTTTACCTGCACATTTGTGAAATTGTGTAGGTATGTAGAAATCGGCTAGATCTTGCATTTAAGAGCAGCAAAAGATGTTGTGTCTTGTCTGTTAACATGGGACCAATTGGAAAGCTATATGCTAAGTTTTAGAGTCAGGTATTTTTATATATTATCAAGAAAAAATTTAATATTTCGTTAGGACCCTAAGGTTTTACCAGTAATCTTGGGGAGGGGCAACTTGAAGACATGCTACAAACTTTACCATCATAGGGGTCTCATATTTACAGTGTGTGGAGTGGACCCAGAGTGTCGCTCACTATAGTCTATACTGTCACACATTAATTGATCCCATAGAACGGCCTACCGGACTTCCAAGACGAACATCGATCCTACCCTTAGTTTTTTCAAACCGCCGATCCCCACGTTTAACAGCTTTTGTAAGAAAAACAAACTGTTAGCCTAGTTTCACAACATGAGTGGAATGTACTTATCCTTTCCTCTTTGCAAAAATTAAAAAATTTGCACTTGTCTTTTTCCAAAAACTAAAAAAAATTTAAAAATTTAATAACACAATTTTATCAACAAAAAGACATTAAAAACATTAAAAAATTTTTGTTTTATAAACATTGCGCAAAAGGACAATCAAGTTAGTCTGGGTCACGTTATCCTATTGGGTCATTTGGGTCTGGGTCACGAAAATGTTTGGGTCAGTTGGGTCTGGGTCACCAAATTTTAAAATTTTATGGCTCACCTTGGGTCTGGGTCAAGTTTGCGTTTGGGTCGAGTGGGTCATGGGTCACAAAAAGTGACCCAGTTTCCATCCCTGCTTTTGAGATATAAAGAAAATAATTTCGCTTTCTACGGTTTTTGGTCCGACTTTAGTAGAAAGAAGGACCGCTTTAGTAAATAGTTGTTACTGAAAGCTTTATTTCAGCTGTTCTTAACTCTTGTACCTTTTTGGTGATACAGCGCGAATCCAGTGTTGGAGCAAGTACTGCAAACCTTGAAATTAAAATTGAAAATGAAAAATTGAAAAACTTTCTCAAACGGACTGCTCCTGTTTCAACAATCAGGATATCGACAGCCAAAAAGAAAGAACGAGGAGTGAATCCAACAAGGGCGAAAATTCCAAAAGCCGATCTGAAACGACTTCCCTGTTTGAAATAGTTTGATTCTGATGTATGAGTAATATCAAAAGTACAAATATAAGAGTATGATAAGCGAAACACTCTAGGAAGTGAAGGAGAAAACTATGCAATGTGCGCTAACAAACAGCAAGCCCACTCACTCACAGAATAGATGAAAGCGGGTCACCGGGTCAATTCAGGTCGCTATATGGACCGGCTCACCGGGCAGGGAACTCGTCTGACCCTTATTTTTGTTTTGGGAAAATTGTTTCCAGTTTTTAGCATTATTTTTTAGGACTAACTATATACTTAATTTAATCGTATAATTGTATACCTGCTTGTCGCTGTAGCGTCCTCATGTCTGTAAATGACCTGTCAAGCTTGGATCTAGTTTTGAAGCTATATAAGCGTTAAACATGAAAATGCGACTTGTGCCTGAGAGTCCGAAATCTTTATTTTAAAATCTAAAATTTTCTGTGCTCGATCCACTACAGGTGATTCTTCACCGCTATCCTCGTTTTGGGGGGGAGTCTCATCCAGGGTTTTTTGCGTCCAGATGTGCGTCTGGACGCAAAGTTTCTTATCTGGACGCAATGAAATTTTAACGGGACGCAAGCTAGACGCAACATTATTTCGGGAGAAAATTCACTTTTGTAAGAGTAAAAACTTTAAATGTTTCCAGTACCAATTTTTCCGTTTTTTCCAAAAATTTCTTCGGGTCCTGGGGGCTCCGCCCCCAGACCCCGGTGTTTCCCACTTTGTCATGGAATGCCAAGGTGCAAGGTCATGTCTCAATGTTACTCAATGTTATTTGTTAAGTTGTTGTCCACCTGCATCCATATATATCAGATTTTTTCGAACTCATGAATTTCACGTCAATAAATACATAGAGATTACTAGGTGCATTTATATACATTTATATATATTTATACATTTATATTGTTCTCATTCAACAGGTCAGGCAGGATCAAGATTAGTACTAAAGTAAAACCCCGAAATTAACAATATTTGTAACTGTAGCAGAAGCAGAATATCCAAATTTTTTGGTTCTTCTAAAAAAACGTTTTTCGCAAAAAATACACAAATGGCAACTTAAAATAATGCAAGATTACCATTTTTCTGAAATTTTCAAATACAAAAGACCTATGTACGAGCAATGCACTATCCATTTATTGTAACTAACGTTAATAGTATTTACAAATGCTTCACTGTTTTGCAGTTGAATAACGCTGCCTGGGGCATACACGCTTCTCTATTGACTTTATACTGACTTTATTCAAAATTCAAGAATTCGCAGATGCAATAAACACAAAAAACGCATTAGCGTTAGGAGCTTTAGTTAGAATAGATGCAACAGTTGCCAAATAATCTTTTTAAACATTTCCACAACGGATTTAATCCGTAATTTCGAAAAATCTCCAACTTCTGGGGGGCTCCGCCCCCCAGACTCCCCGGTGCTCATTTGCAATAATCCTGCTATTAAGGATCACCAGTTGTCAAAGTTTGCGAAACCGAATGTATGTTTTAATGTTTGCTACCTTTCTTCTCAATGATATTCCTAAATATTTCATAAATTTTTAATACTTTAATTAGTTTAACTAACATTGAAATATCGGAATAATGTGTGTCAATAATATATATATATCGAAAATTACTAAGTTCTGCAACAGACGCCAAATAAAATCTTTTTAAACATTTCCATTACGGATTATTCTGTAATTTCAAAAAATTCTTCAACAGCCCCCCAGACCCCCCGTCGTGTATGTTGGACGCATCTATATTCTTGGTAGGTAGTCCTGTAATCGTGCATTACCGTTAAGCAGCATCAGCTTTCTAAATAGTCGAAATAGCTTTGCACTAAAGAAATTATCGAAATTTTTATAAATAAAACAATTTTTGCACTAAAAAACACGCTAAAACAAGGTTTCTGCCTGGACGCAAAATTTCTTAACGGGACGCAACTTAAATTTAGCGGGACGCAAGGTTGACGCAAATCCGAAAACCAAAAAAAACCCTGGTCTCATCCTGTGAATTTCGAATCCGAGTAACTAGGAAAATCTCAACAAAATAAGGTTCACAGATTCTTCATTTTCGAAATGTTATGACTTACTATCCTTAGGGACTAGTGGCTTCTAGTTTGATTTTCTTATATATTATATATATGTGGTAGCAAAACTGCACATGTTGGCAAATGTGCACATTTGCCAGTCATTTTGGACAAACTGCACTTTCTCCAGCCGAAGACTGGACAAACTGTTCCAGAAAGCGCGCATGTCAAGTTTCACCAATTTTCACTGGCAAAACTGCACTTGTGTGCGTCTCAGTCAGTTTTGCCAACTTAACGTTGGTCAAACTGAGGAACGTCTAAAACTAAGTCTGACTGATGAAACCTTCCCTTTTTATACTGCACAGAAATAGGGGTCATGATGAAAATTTTCAATAGTTTTAATAATTCGGCAACTGTTAATTTCAATGGGTAAGTTTCTTCAATTGTCAATTTTAAAATTTGAATTTATTGTTGAATCTGCAATAGTGAAATTTTTCCAGACAGAATCCATTAAATGACAAGATTTCAGAGAAATTAGCAATTAATATTATGACTAACGCGAACAAACAACATTTTATGTGCTTGAAAAGTTCTCTAAAATTCTTTTCATTGCGTCTAAATGGAAAACTAAATCCAAATGTAAATTCAAAATGTAAAACTATGTAAAAACGAAACTCAAATGTTTGAAATTGAAAGTGAAATTTCAAAATAAAATGAAGAAAGCTTAAATGATAAACTGGGTTTATATCAAATAAATTTTTCACGAATACATACATAAATAATTAAATAATTTCAAAATTGAAGATTCAACTTAAATTCAATTTAAATACCTAGTTAACTTTCAATTTCAATTCAATTAAATTTTTATGAACAACTAAGAAGTTGTTTGTTCGCGTTGCTCAAAAATACTTTTTGTAATGGAGTATTGATAAAAGTTAACCCAAAAGGAGGCCCCCTGGATACGCCCATGACCACGACCCCTATTTTTGTGCATCATTAAGAGGGAAGGTTTCATCAATCAGCGTTGTTTTAAACGTCTCTCAGTTTTGCCAACGTTGAGTTGGCAAAACTGACTGAGACGCTCACAAGTGCAGTTTTGCCAGTGGAAATTGGCAAAACTGCACATGCGCGCTTGCTAGAACAGTTTGTCCAGCCGTCAGCTGGAGAAAGTGCAGTTTGTCCAAAATGACTGGCAAATGTGCACATTTGCCAACAAGTGCAGTTTTGCTACGACATATACATATACATACATAATATTATATATATATATATATATATATATATATATATATATATATATATATATATATATATATATATATATATATATATATATATATATATATATAAATCTTAGGCATACGCAAGAATAATTCTACAGAATCTGCGCTGAGTGAAACCCTTAGCCAACTAAATAAAACATTTTACTGTGACAAACAATAAGAAAACACAAAAGTGCTTATGAAGGATTTTGTTCCAAATTCATCAACAAGTTATAGTGCTGCCAAATTGTGCTAATCACTTGTTTTTTTCGGCTTACTTATGAACTTTTCAACTTTAGTTTTAGGAAAGCAAAAATTTAGCCCCCAAATTTCATACTTTAGCCGCCGAAAATGTCCAACAAGACAAAGAACATCGCACCCCAATATAAGTATGTTCAAACTTTCCAAGCACGGAGGTCGCTCACCCCTTTACATAATTACACGTTAAACTTAACAGAACCCCAATTTCGGGAGGGAAATAAGCGAGTATGTTTAATCCATAGATGTACAAAATATACTCAGCGAGTAGCGACCCTCATTTGGAACTATGCACCCATATAGGGGAGGTGTGGTGAGAGGGGGTCAATTTATGGGGTGGGCAGCCGATAGCGCGCAGCGCAGTTTTTGTCTTCACGGCACAGAGTGTAACTTCTATAATACTCTTACATTACGTACTCTTGGTAATATGCATTCGATTATTCTATGAGGAAAGTACGTACTTTATTAACGAGTCACATGCGAGGAGAACTGTTGCCTTTAAAATATAAAACACTAATGGGAACAAAACAAGTTGAGTAATTTTGTTAGCTAGCCAATCTTTTTTATTTTTATTGGTAAGCCTGGCAGTAGACTGCACGTGAAGTGAAATTTTCACGCGCTGACAAGCAAACCTTCCTTACACTTGGAAAAACTAGAATTAAAAAACAACTTAATAGATTCCTAGCAAAGCGGCTGTTGATGAGTAAATAAAAACTTCACACTTCACACGACAGTTTTATTAAAAGAAAAAGTGCACAAAAATTTACAAGGTTGTCCTCATTGCAAGATGACAACCTAACGACAGACCACAGTTACGACAATAAAATGGTCCAAAATAAAATATCACTAGTTTAAAGCAAACATATCACAAAAATGTTTGAAGATAAAAAGAAATATAATACATAAAAGAGATTCACTAACAACACGAGTAAATATACAGTATATATAAGCAATGTATAACACATTTTATGTTAGTGTACATTAACATAACACATTGAGTGTGCATAATATAAAACAATACTCAGAAGGCTGAAGTTCTTGAAAATTTCTATTGTTTTTCGTCACATAATCTTGAAAAATGCTACCGCAGTACAAACCTCTGTTCTTTTGTAGAGAGATAGTAAACGGAAATCAAAAGGAGACGCTATTACCTTGCGTAAATAAGAACAGGGTTTTGCAGAAACTTAAGTTGATGCTACGTTCCAACAGAACAATTCGAGAAACCAGGAAATCTACTCGCATTGATTGATTTGTTTTTAATCAATTATAATATAGTTACCAAATTAGTTTCTCTAGGAGAGATGGGCAACCAAAATTACACCAAATTTGAATGTTCAGGGTAATCACCTCTTGATGCGACCAACAACTATCCTTCCCATTCACTAAGCAACTTGGCTATTAAACTAAAGTTTACGTTCATTTCAACTAAATTTTCCGACATGGCGGGAATTCTATTGTTTGATCCTTTCTTACTTTTAACTTATTTGTCAGTTCTTTAAACGTTGCATTTAGTTCGCTACAAATCTGGCTGTTTCTTCGTAACCACTGGCTACCCCTTGTATCGTTCAGTGCGCGCCGGATAGCCATAAACCAGGCACCAGATTGAAAAATGACACCAAGTTTTAATCACTAGTGATGGGCACCGGATATTTTTTCATATCCGGATATCCGCCTATTTTGCGTTAACGGATATCCGGATATCCGGTTATCCGTCTATTCCAAACTTAGCTTCAAGAAAATTTTTCGATTTTGCAGTTAAATTTTCAATTTTTCTGTCAATTTTTCGGTACGCTGCGAATTTTTATCATGCAACCAAGCGACAACTTTGGATTCAAACACATTTTCATAGAAATTTTTGAAAAATTTAAAATTTTTTGGAATTTTTGTCAAAAATTTGCTAATTTTTCATCGTTTTGTCTGAAATGTACACGGATATCCGGATATCCGGATATTTTTCTCATATCGGATATTATCCGGATATAAAAATTATCAGGATATCCGGATATCCAGTGCCCATCACTATTAATCACATGATTCAAATTTCATGGTGTTTTCCAATGACGCACCAGAATTCCACATTTCCTCCCCGAGACACATTGCCAAGGTATAGCACCAGCATACATCACATAATGCACACAGAACCATAAAAACAAATATATAATATGTGCCTAACAATATGCACAAAGTCGGATCACTGTAATGCACAAGTATTACAAATTCGTTACAATGCTTCAATCAAACCTCAGCAGTGGTCAAAGTGACTCAATGAAATCTTGACACTTATTGCTATAATATAAGTAGTATGTAGGTAAAAAATTATAATTAATTAAAAACATTAGTTAAACTTGCAACGTAAAATACTGAATAAGTATATGTTTAAAGCAACAATGAACACAGAATACTTAAGAAATTCATTAGGCTTTAAAACCTTGTTCTAATCTCTGAAATTCAAATCAACTAAAGAAAATTGTAATTGCAACTATTCCTGCAAGAAACAAAGATGAAGTATAGGTTTATAATTTACAAAAAGATTTAAAATCAACCACAATTAGATTTTAACCGAACAAACATTAGAATTTACCGCTAGTCAACGCTGCAAGCAAAAAATTTTGGAATAACTGTTTCAAGGGACTCCTTTCTACGCCACTGGTTAGTATTACTCAAAAACAACAAGTAAACAAGTCTTTAACTGTCGGAGGTATCATCCTTTCCCGTTTTCCGTTCAGCCTTTTCCTTTTCGCGCAACGAATTCCGCAAACTCATAGGCCCACGAGTAAATCCGGGGCGTCGCGGTTTCTCAATGCTATCCGCCGGTGCCGTCGAACCACCACCAGCAGAAACAGAAGCCCCAGAGGACGTCGGAGCAATCCCGCTTCGCGAATCCCCACTTCCATATGACAGTTGTTTGACACCATTCGGGCCAGACTTAGCCTGATCTATGGGCGGAAGGACCGTACAACGCACCCGAGGCCTGCTGGGTCCACCAACACCGCCTCCGGTTGCTTGAACGACAGGCTGGCGAACAGTGACACTGATCTGGGGTCTCGGTGGGCGTGGCGACGACATCGGACGTTGACGGAAACGAAGCGGCGACGCAGGATGAGGATCCCCTGGCCGGCTGCCAGACGAAGACGCAGTGCGCTCAGGACTGGAAGAATCGCGTGGTGAAGAACAGATAGTGTCGAACAGACTGCCAGAACGAAGAGGGCGTGTCTTCACTTCCACCAATGGACGACGATTGGCACCAGCTACCATAGACTGAGCTCTGTTGCGTACCAACTCCGACTTTTGGCGTTCTGCTGCCTCTTTTACCCGTAACTGGTGAAGCTGAAATACAGAACATAAGGTATTGAAAGTGATCGCTTGTTACTAACAAAGCCGATGTGCTTGATTGGTACCAGAGGCAATGACTGCCACAACGTATTCAACAAGCTACAAGGGTAAAGCAAAAATATATTGCGGTACAAACATCTATGTTATGGCTGTCGAGAACTTTGCCGCATCGATGTTTTGTCCTCTCGTTGCTTGACGAATTTTGAACAGGTTCAAGCTTGTTCAGTGTCCTAGAGTTGAAAACAGGTTATTTGATGTTATTCTTTAGTCTAGGACCGATATTCCGGTATATCGACCGGAATCCTTCGCAGCGTCTTTAACATCGCATTCGCACGTCGCATTCTTTAACTCAGAATCTATTGTTTTGAATTAAAATTGAACGTTTTTATTGCAAATTTACACCATCCCAGGCCCTCCTTGCTACTGCTTCGCTTCACAGAAGCTTCTGCATGGGACTATAATTTGGTTACAGAAAGATGAACGAAATTAGAATAGAATTAAGCAGACAGTGTTAAAGCAATACTTTTTTACAATCTTCTTCTTAAAACGCAATAAGCTTCCAAAATATTCTATGCTCTAAACATCACAGGAAGAGTTCACTCAACTAACCTGCGAAGCAAGCTGGGCAATGGTGGCTGACTTGGCGTTGAGCGCAGTCGTCAATTCTTCAATCTGCTGATTCTTTCTGCCAATTTCGGCTCGATGCTCCGATTCCTGTGTCTCTTTCTCTGCCGACATCGCACCAAGTTTTGACTCTAAAATTTTCTTCACCTCCCGCAGACGAACCAGTTCCGCCCGCATACGGCGCAGATCATCCTCCAGCTGTCTAATTTTGGCTTCATTTTCGGCAGACGCACTCAATTCCAGCTTCGCAGCTGACACATCGTTCACGACACTTTGCTTTGTTGGTGATGTTATTTCAACTGCAAAAGAACAAGTTGATTGATTCATCGATAAGAATAAGCCTATTGATAAATTGAAGCAAATGTTCATAGTCTATGGTTTTCACTGATTTCACTATGATTGTAACAACAACAAGTCGCTAGTAAAAATTCATGCTGGCTTATATCTTAGAAAAACAGCCATTCCCTCCGGCTCACCAACGAGGATACCACCATTAAACCCCTCTTCGCAATAACGTTTAAGGTGTGCTAAGAAGCGCACAGCTCGTAACTTTTACATAATTTGCAAATTATAAAAATTGGGAAAGCGACCACTGAAATGATCAGAGCAGAAAAGTACGTAATAGCTTAGACTAGTTAGTTTTGTTTTCCGATGCGGTTGTCATACTGTATGCTTGAAATCCATACACTTCTGCGGCTTCCATGTTACTTCCAACTTGTATATAACTGCAAAAGGCAGCAAACAGACCCAACTTAAGGAACTACGTACCTGTACCACATGAGAAAAAAGTACCAATGTAATAAGTGTTTACTACTTCAACTAACCTCCAGGAAAATCGCTACTATCGCGACATCCGACAGCAACAGCCAACTTTGTAGTAAGATCTGAAGAAGCAAATATCCTACACAAATGCCGATTCAATAGAAGACGTAAAATACTACGTACTGCAATATCACTAGTTTTAAAATAAATGGGTTACAATATATACAATCATCTTAAAGGTATCTATAAAGTATGTACGAATTAGTAGTCGACCGGAATTCCGATCCAGTAGTTTTTGGTTCCGGTTCCGGTTTTTTGAAAACGTGCCGGAACCGATGTTAGCCTATTATCAAAGGTAAAATTGTAAGATTTTTAAAATTTTGTCAAACTTATTTAAAACTTTTTGAAAAACTGCGTTTCTCTTCCAACAAGATTATTATTTTATCAAATTTCCAGCGGCGCTATTGCATATACATACTCTTAGAACATTTAGAATTTGTAATAATAATGTCGAATGTATCGGTGTTATGAATATTATAGGAGGGCGCGATAGCGCTCCCCCTATAATATGGGTGTAAAAGGCTCAGCGCGGCCCTTAGAGACCTGGGGTGCGTTTCACGAAGCTATCTTAAGTTATTACTTACGATTAAACTTAAGATAAACTTAAGATTTAACTTATGGTGTGCCTAAGACATAACATAAAGTGTTGCACAAACCTTCTCTTAGGGCCATCTTAAATTTTGAACTTAAGTTTTGCCTTAGTAAAAACGTTTCCACTTAAGTTGAGCTTAATTCAAATTTCCCGCCTAATTTTAAGTCATAACTTAGTGAAAAGTTTATTTCCACGTACAAATTTATTATAAAAGCGGTTATGTGCACATTGGACACTGCGGTTTTCGTTTTGACCGCAACTACACTACATACTTTCATTTCGTTCAGTTTTCTGCTTGATTCAGAATTTTCCATAATTTTCAAATCTCTTTCAAAACATGTCGAAACTCATGTGCCAAAGCACGAGCATTGATCAAGAATACTCAATCATCTCAAATTTATTATTTTTGGAGCTTAAAACTGCTTTAATTGTGGCTTAATGTAGGGTTATACCTACATTAAGTTTAAGAGGAAACTTACGAGGAAAGTGGAACTTAAAACTGCTTCGTGAAACGCACCCCTGTTCTCGAGCATCATGCCAGCTAAATACTCAACGAAACTAGACAAACTTGGTATCGTTGCAGTCAGCACGACGAGTAATACAAGTACCAAAAAGTTTTGGTCAAAATTTCAACTTTGAAAAATTTCGCTTCCGGACAAGTTATACAAGAATAAAAATGCTCCGATGGAGCATGAAAAATGCAATATGGGTGACATTCGGTTGTAAATGGACAGAGGACTAGGTTTTAAAACGATAATATGGGAGGGGCAGGTTGTAAATGCCAGGAGGACTAGGTTAAAAGCGCACTAATATGGACCAGCTTCGCTGAACAACCCATATTCGCGGAAATTGTCCAGACAAAAATGCTGGCGGCAATCCTTCAATAACAGTTTAACATTTGTCGGCACGACTTTGCAGCTATTACTACGTATATACATATACGTAGTTGTGTTCGTAATACTTAACATTCCATAATTAATACAACTTACAACAATTTAATTAATTTAATTAATGCATATAATCCAACACTTAATACAATATATATATATATATATATATGCAGTAAAAATTGGTGTCACAAATTCCGCTCTGGTAACTCACTATAAAACGCTTGAAGTATATAAAGCATAATATTTCAAAATCAGCAAGCTCGCCTGGAAAGCTGACGAATTTAGAACTTAAGACAATAAAGGTCAAATGCGGAGTGGAGCATGCGTACCCGCGAATATGGGTTGTTCAGCGAAGCTGGTCCATATTAGTGCGCTTTTAACCTAGTCCTCCTGGCATTTACGACCTGCCCCTCCCATATTAACGTTTTAAAACTTTTTCCGTCCATCCATTTACAACTGAATGTCACCCATATTGCATTTTTCATGCTCCATCGGAGCATTTTTATTCTTGTAGCAATACGTAACTGAACGAAGTAC